>PVLD010016015.1:0-46525 GCA_004027595.1 Dinomys branickii | reverse complement strand
TGTTGATGTTTGCCTGTTTTGTTTTTTGTCTTTGGATTTTTGGTTTTTGTGTTTTTTCTATTGTTGAGAGGATTAATTGTCTGACTAAATTTGCATGTCTGTATATGGGTTTATATATTTACACTTCGAAGATATCAATGGATAAAGCAATAACCACTGTTGAGATCATATCACCTTGTCTATAGATTAGTTGTGATTGCACTATTTTTTGTGCTAATTGGTGTCTGTTTGTCGATATGTTTCTGTACTTTTATTTTTTTAAAATAAAAAAATAAATAAATAAAAGATGCTCACTTCAGTAGAGATATCTCAAAGCAATACATACAGACAGTCAAGAGGTATATGAGAAAATGCTTATCATTGCTAATCATGAGGAAAATTCAAATTAAAGCCACAAAGATTTATATTTGTCTCAAATTTTTGTTAAAACATCTAAAAAAAGAAATAGCAACTTTACACAATTATTTTAGCAAATTGAAATTTTGATAAGGATGGAAATAAATACATGGTTATTGGGAAGGTAATTATGGCTGCTATTACTGAAAAATAATGGTCCAATTCCTCAGACCATTAAAACTACAAGAGCCATAAGACCCAGTAATACCAGCATTGAGCACACAGCTAAAGGCAATGAAATCCACATGTCAAAAAAAAAACTGTACCCCTATGTTTTTCGCAGCATTGCGTATAATAGCCAAGAAATGGAAATGGCTTCAGTGTCAATCAGTGGATGAACAGATAAAAAAATTGGAATATGTACACTTTGGAGTAGTTCAGCTGTACAAAAGTAAAAGAAATGCTGCCCTCTGTGATCATTTGGATAAAACTGGAGGGAATTACACTGAGAGAAATAAGCCAGGCATAGAAATGTAAGTACTGCATATTTTCAATCATCTATGAAATACAGAAGTTGTTTCCACAGGAATAGAGTGTAAAGAGTGGGGTAGATGTTAGTTACCAGAACCAGGGAGCTGTTAGTCAAGTGAACGGTGACGACATTCGTGAGAGTTACGTATTTACATGGAGGTAGCAGAAATAAGCTCAAGAGACGTGTACAGTAGGTAACTGCAGCTAGTTGTATTCATGGAAAAAGCTGGGAGAGTGGAGGTTAAACGATCTTGCCACAAACAACAATTTAAAGTCATTTATCAGTCAACTGGATATTTTTATAGTATAGCACATGATAAACATATGCACTGCTCCTTGCAATGTAAACAAAGGAACATTATGTTGTCTATTTTCTTTTATGCTGTAACTCAAAGCTTTTAAATTTGGATGAAAAATTACTGGTTTTCTGTCATTAATTAACAAATATTTTACTTTTCAATTAGCCATTCAAAACTGCAGCTTTCCTTGTATTAATGTACAACTACCAAATATGATCCATCTCTCTTGGAGAGTGAACTCCCAGGTCCAGCAGTCTTCTCTGGAGATGAGTGACAGAGTAAAGCCCATGATCTTTACAACACAATTCTAACCTAGCTCACATCCAAGGCACTAACAGAGATAAAATGCAAATCAACAGCATCCAGATACAAAGTCTTCACTGCAAATGATACTTGGTGGGAGGAGAGGATTAACTGATATTTATCCTGCAGAATGCTATGAGTACCCATAACTCTAGTTGAGTTGCCGATGATTCTTTTCCAGCAATCTTCCCTATTAGGCTTTGTTTTGCTCTTGGTCTGGAAATGCAATCTTAACTGTGGTTGCTTGAGATATCTTGAATGTGTGCCTTGTGAGAAGGATAATGAGGGACATTGTCTTGATTACTTTTCTCTCACTGCTGAGACAAAATACCCAACACCCAAATGAAAGAAGAAAAGGTTTATTTAGCTTACAGTTTGTGGAGGTTTCAGTCCATACTTGGCTGGTTCTGAGGCAAAGTGGCACATGGCAGAGGATGAATGTTCATGGCAGCAGAGCACAGCAAAAACAACCAGCACAAAAGGGAGGAATGGCTGCAAGCAGCCTCTTTCCTTCCCTTACAGTGTAAACAGCTAACCCCACCCAGGGGGCATGTAACACTCACACAGTCTCTATGCCCTCCTCTTCCACAGGCTGAGGATGTACCAAACAAGCACCCTGGCTTCCTGCTGAATCACTCAGCCAAACCTCTAGACTCCCCAAGTTGACACAATGTATCAACCAAAACAGACATAAACGTTTTTATGCAAATTTTCTTTACATATATAATTTTCTCCTCCAGTATGGCAAGCTATTCAATATGCTCGCAAGAAGGAATTAGTCATGTTTAGGTGAGTCTTATGATACAGAATTTGTGAGGTCCAAGACTGACTTTAGAAGACCTTTAATTCACTTTAGTAACAGTAAGATAAACTCTTATCAAGGCAAACATTTTGTTTCTTTACCAACATATAAGCTTAATAATACACTAAACTAATCACTTCATTTACTGAAACCAAAAGCTTACTAAAACAAAAGAATAATAGATAAAATCTCAATTAGTCTTTAAAATCAAATTCTATTAAATTAAAGTCTATTAATTGCATTTGAAAATTATTAAATGTAGCCTATCTTTTATCCTTACCAGTATAGGAATACAATTTCAGAGTTTCCATTGTAAAATTTAAAAAGTTAGATTTTTTATTTAAATTTCAGAATAGTAGCTCCAAATATGTTTAAACCTGAAACCCAGGTCATTTTTTCTTGTATTTTTGTTTTGTTTTGTTTTGTATTTTGGTACCGGGGATCAAACTCAGGACCTTGAGTTTGCCAGGCAGGCACTGTGCCGCTGAGCTACATCCCAGGCCCATCCCAGGTCATTTTTTAAAAATGCTTTCGAAGGAGGATGGCACTTATATGTTCGAATTATTGTATTAATGCAACTTATTTTTATTTTTCATTTTTCAAAAAGTTCAAGTGTAGACTATGAGGAACTATTTTGTTTAAATGAAACAAGCCATGCTCAAGTCTGAGTAAGGAAATAATGTGTTGAACAGCTGTTCCCTGTTCTATGGTAATTCTATGGCAATTCTATGGTAATTCTATGGTAATCATCCATAGAGAAATAGATGCACAGCAAAGTGAAAGCCTGCTTCTAGCCACCCTTCTCTTCAGTGACAGCAAGAGCAGTTTGCATACATACATATATATATATATATACATATATAATGTCTATGTATTATGTGTATATATGTATAAAATCTGTGTGTGTGTGTGTGTGTATATATTTGGTCCATTATATATGTGAATATGTATATTTATATAATATATACAATCTGTAGCTATATAGATATATACATGTATCAAATATTTGAAAGGTTTGTGCATATATATGAGCTCTGATTTTATTCTAAAACGTGCATATTTACTTAAGACAATAGTCTCCCTTACTATAGGTTCTAAATTTGAATTCCATCTAAAATGTTTAATAGATGGGTGGCCTAAGTAAATGTCTTTCTTTTACTACAATTTAGTTGCTCACACTGATGGGATAATTTTAGGAAAAGTAGAAAACATTTTGGATTAGTTAGTCTGGAAGACTTTTACCATATAGGTTGGGTGACTTTCTGTTTTTCTCTATTGCTCATCCAGAGTAATTATTTGATTCTTAATTTTAAAGACATTAAAAAATAATAAAAATGATACAGAATTTCAAAGCAAGATGATAGGAAATTAACAATGGTTATTATGATGCATATGGTTATCTTGAAAGTAGTTGTTCAGACTACCAGATACAGTCATGCAGGATCGATCAAACAATATAAACCCTAACTGTTCCTTTCAAAGAACTAATAGAAATTAGTAGTATAATTATTCTATTTATATATATATGTATGTATGTATTTCTTCTTTTCTCCATCTCAGTTGCTCTTTGGTTTTGAGCAGTTTCTTTCACTTTCACAGTATCTATTGTACATTTTGAATTTTCTTTACACATTCAGTTTCTTACTCTAGGGAGGCAATATTATGTTTACACATGTAAGTCTGATTTATTTCACTAATGAGTATGTTCTCTAGCTGCCTCCATTTTTCTATAAAAGCCTCGAATTTATCTTTCTTGAGAGGCAAGTAATACTCCATTGTATAAAAATACCAAATCTTTTCTATTCACTCCTCAGTTGATAGGTATTTGGGTTGTTTCCAAGATTCAACTTTTACAAATTGTGCTGCTATAAACTTCGTTGCAAGTATATTTCTGTGGTATTATGTTTTGAATTCTTCTAAAAAGATACCTAGAAGGGGAATAATTGGGTCAAATGGGACCTCTTATTTTAGTTTTTTGAGAAATCTACACACTGATTTTCACAGCAGCTGTACCAGTCTACACGCTCACCAACAGTGGAGAAGGGTCCTTTTGCCCCACAGCCTCTTCAGCATTTGCTATTGTTTGATTTCTTGATGATACCCATTCTTTGTGGTGTGAGATGGAATCTCAGTGTTGTTTGAATTTGCGTTTCACAGATGACCAATGATGTACACAATTTTTCATACATTTATTTGCCATTTGTGTTTTTTTTTTTTTTTTCGGTACTGGGGATCGAACTCAGGACCCTGCGCTTGCTAGGCAAGCGCTTGTTCCACTGAGCTATATCCCCAGTCCCCCACTTGTGTTTTTTCATTCTCATCTCAGTTACCTATTTTTGAATTGGATGTTTGAATTTTGGGGGTCTGATCTTTAAAAAAATTCTTTATATGTTCTAGATAGAAGTTGTTTGTTTGAAGGATATTTGACTAAAAGTTTTCCCAGTTTGTGGGTTTTCTTTTCACTCTGTTGATTTCTTTGGAGGTGCAACAACTTTTTAATAAGATTAAAACCCAGCTGTAGAGTCTCTGAAGGATTTTCTGTGCAGGTTGTGCTCTGTTCATGAGTCCTCTGCCTATCTCTGTGTCTTCGAGGGTTCCACCTACCTTCAGCTCATTCTACCTTCAGTAGATTTAGTGTTTCTTTTAAATATTTAGACTTTTTATCCATTTTGATGTTAGTTTAGGTCGTGGTGACAGACATAGGACTAGTTTTAGTCTTCAGCATGTGGAAAGACATTTTTTTCTAGCACCATTTATTAAAGAGATTGTCTTTCTTCCAGGGAATATGTTTGGCCCCTTTGTTAAAGACAAGGTGGCCAAGTGTGTTTGTAGTTGTGTCTACATCTTATAATCTGTTCCATTGATCATCAGGTTTTTTTTTTTTTTTTTTTTTTTTTTCTTTTTTTTTTTTGTTTTTTTTTTTTTTTTTTTTTTTTTGCCAGTATCATGCTGATTTTACCACAGTAGCTTTGTAGTATTACTTTCAGTTCAGGATTGTGATGCCTCCTGCCTTATCTTTGTTACCCAGGATTTCCTTTGCTATTCTAGGTCTCTTATGATTCCAGATTAATTTTAGGAATATTTTCTCTAGATTTGTGAGGTATACTAATGGTATTTTGATTCAGTTTGCATTAAATTTGTGTAACAGTTTTGGGTGTATGGTCATTTTCTCAAGTTTGGTTCTTTTTATGCATGAGCAAGAAGTATTTTTCCATTTTCTGAAATCCTCTTTGATCTCTTTTTGCAGAGTGCTGTAATTCTCTTTTGTTTTTTCACTTTTATTTTAAAAGTAAAGAAACAAAAACATATTAACAAACAGACACAAAGTAGCATAAGAATAGTACAATCATAACTGAGTTACAGACAAGGTGACAGGGAATCAACAATGGTTGTTTCATTACATATTGATAATTTCAAAGTGTATTGTAATTCTCAATGTATCAATGTTTTCCTTCCTCTGTTAGGTTAATCTCTAATTATTTCATTTTTTTGGATGCTCTTAAAAGGGTGTGGCTTCCCTAGTTTCTCTCTTAGTGAGTTTGTTGTGTGTGCACAAGAATGCTATTGATTTTTGAGTGTTGACTTTGTATCTTTCACTACTGAATTTGGTTATTAAATCTACAAGCTTTTTAGTAGGGTTTTTGGGATCTTCAATGCAGACTATGGATTTCATTTGCAGATAATGATAATTTCACTTCTTTCTTTATTATCCTTATGCCTGTTATTTCTCTCTCTTGTCTAATTGCTCTGGCTAATGTTTTCATTTTTTGTTCCACTCTGAGAGTCTGTTTCCTCTGATTGACGAATTGAGGCCGTTTACATTAATGATTATAAATGATATGCACTGGCTTATCTTTTCATGGTATTTTCCTACTGTTGATTCCCAACTTTTCCCTTATGTTTATTTGCTTGCCCTGCTTTTGGTGGTTTCTTTCTGGTGCTGTACTTGGAACTGTGGTCATTTTTACCTCTTTCCACTATACTTTTTAATCACTCTTTGTAGGTTTGGTATGGTAGTCATGAATCTCCTCAGTCGTTGTTTGTTGTGAAAGAATCTTTTTTCTCCATCAATTTTTAAAGAAATTTTGCAGGGTACATTAATCTGGGTTGGAAATTGGTTTCTTTCAGGACTTGAAATACTTTACTCCGAGCTCTTTTTTGACTTGATGGTTTGTGTTGACAAGTCTGCGGTGATTCTCATGGACTTCCCTTTATAGGTTAACTCTTTTCTCTAACTGCTTTTAATAGTCTGTTCTTGTGCTGCATTTATGAAATCTTGATTATCCCACATCTCAGGGTAGATCCATTTTGGTTTTGGCTGATTTTAATTTTATAGGCTTCACTTACTGCACATCATATTCTTTTCTCGCGTTTGGGAAATTTGCTCCCATTACTTCTGCAAATAGTCTTTTTCTGTCATTCGTGTTGACCCTGCTGTTTCATCAACGCCTGTCAGTCGTACATTGTTTTTCTTTGCATCATGTTATAGCTGTTGAATTGTTATTTCCTGGTTCCTTGTTATTTTTAAGAGATGTTTCCTTTTGTGAACACTAGTTGCAATCCTATCTTCAAGGTCTGAAAGTTTATCTTTAGGGTAGTTCATGTGGTTTTGCCAACTTTCAATGGTATTTTATTTTCCTGCGTATCTCTTTGAATGTGTTGCAGGCCTTCTGATTTTTCCTTTATTATTCATGCAAAGTTTCCATCACTTTCCTATGCTCTCCTATTTTTTTTTATCTATGTCTCTGTTAGCTATGCTGAGCAATTGTTTTATTATGTTTGTCATTTCATTTTTATCTGAGTGATTATTTCTGATTTGATTTCCTATATATTCTTCTTGCATTGCTTCTTTACTCAGTTGCTATCATTTCAGAAATTTCAGGTGTGTGACTTTCAGTTTCCTTTATGTTGATGTCTCTTGCACTTATTATGGGGGGGGTTGGAGTTCTGAGATTGCATTTTGCTCCTTCATCTTGACATTTTCTATTTCGAAAAGTATTTTCTATTTCTTTTTCTGTAATGATCCATGTGAGTTTTGGTAGTAGGTAGCTATATCACTATCATCAAGACCTTTCTACGACAAGTCTGTTCTTCAGAGATATCTTCTGTGTGTAGGAAGTTTTTGGTTTGTGTCTGTCCCAAGACCCTACCTACCCAATTAATTGAGAGTGGAATGTTGTTTTCTATTTGGCTCTGTTTTGGTATAGTGTATGGTGAAGTTGCTACCCCTTGCTAATATTGTTACCCAAGGAAGAACAACCGATTACAACAGATGTGCCATCCTAGCTACAACAGTATTACTAGAAATAATGACCTCATCGCACTAAATTTACAAATTGACACACTGTGGTAACTATTCATTTTGTAGTTTGGACCATAGCAGCAAAGCGGATAGTTATATAACAGAGCCAATCACAAAAGAGAAGTTTGTGTGCGAAGTGTTTCTCCTTGATTGAGAGTATTTACCCTGGATACTCTCAGATGAACCAGTTGCCATGTCCCAAGCACTTCCTGTGCTGGCTACCCATCCTGTGGTGTAGGAGGATGGGCCAGGCATCTGGTTTTTCAGGACAGAGGGTCCCAAAATTGTGGTGGGGAAGTGGGCAGGGTATCTTCCTTCCCTAGTGGTTCAGTGTGGCTCACCAAGGCTGCCTTGATGGTGGGGGTGGTGGTGGTGGTCAGGGTTTCTCCTCACCCATGCAGCTCCATGTAGCTCACCAAGGTGCCAGAGTAATTATTAAGAGTGCTTCTTTTCACTCCACAAATTTTCCTCGTGTGACTGTTGAATGATATGGTCCCATTTACAAGGTTGGTGAGACCATTATTATATGAGATAGTGTCTACTATGTTACAAGAGTTCAATATCTTTAACCTATAAAACACATATAAATAGATATTTGCACATGTATATTACACACATATACAGAAAAATTGCCATTTCTGCTTTACTTTTCCTATTTTTACTCTTAATCAATGCAATCTAGACACAGGCACACTATTGAAAATATCAAGATCATTAGAGACCAACATAGAGTTTAGATGTTCATATAACAAAACTCTCAAATTCAAACCAACACTATATAATTAAGATAGGCTTTATAATATTGCTTGCACAATTTTAGTATGTCATTAGAATGTGGCAATTTAATCTTACATAGAGTCATTATACTCCTCACACTGTGTATATATCTAGTATTAAAAATTTTATTAACATGTAGCTCTTCATAAAAAGAGATTTTACCTAGTAAAACTTAACAGGTCTTTGAGTGAAAACAGAATAGATAGTTAACTTCAATGTTTTGGGATGAAAGTACCCATTCTGTAAGAAAAAAAATACTGGCATGAAACAAGCCATGAATAATACAGGGTGAAAAAGCATAATATGAAGAGTGTCTCTACCTTGGTTCTCTAATAACAGCTGCATGGCGAAATATTGAATTAAACTGTTTTCCAAATCAAGCATGCAAAATTCTCTTTAGTTTTTTCAATATGTCTAAAATTTTATTCCATTTTCTATCTAGTTTTTAAAAACTATTTCATTTATTAATAAGAGAGATCAATCGAGAAATAATAATAATTAATGCCAGTTTTTATAAATACTGAATGAGTGGTGGAACCAAAGTATGTCTTATGCTTTTGTGATTTTGAGAGTTGAGAGCTCTTGTTTCCACACTGATAATCTCTCATTAAATGACAGACGGGCTGTAAGCATAGGCAGGATGCAGGCGTGATAATAGAGAGTGAAAGACAATCAGCAACTTTATTACAGGCTGGAAGACAGAACTCATGAAAATGAAAAAACGGGAATAATAATTTTCATTATTACAAGCATGGCAGAAGCAAGCAATACTATCCTGGTAAGAAAACTCTTCTATGTTAACTTGTAATTTAACCTCCAAGTCTCTTTTAACTATATTAGGAATATGGGGGGATGAGCTGAAGAAGTCCAATAAATAAAATCATTAGCAGTCAATAGCTGCTTGTCAGGATAAAAAACCAGAGCTGTAATATAATAAATTACTGGTAAACATCCTAAGAAATATTCAAAAGTTCTTAAGTAACTATTGGTTTTATAGGTAAAAAATTTTGACAGGAATCACTGTGTGTCATTTTAACGAAACTATTAGTCTATTCATTCATCTATTATTTTATATAAATGAAGCATAATATAAAAAAGCAAAAGGAAGTTGGATTCTAGAAAATGATGAATGACTAGTACTTAGATTTTTCTGCAGTAGGCTGTGTTGAAGAGGATGTGGTGTAATTGAATTTAGGAAAAGTTCTGCACCCAGAATTTTCAAACATCTCAACTATGAGGACTCAGACATTATTTATTATGGTAAAATAATCTTAGCTCTTTAAATGCCTTTTAATCAAGAAATTCATCATGGTCAGAAAATAGTTGAAGATCTTTAGCCTGAATTCATAAAAACAATTTATTACTTCTTTTGTTTTCAAGTTCTATTAAAGTAACTCATTGTCTAGATGTTTACAGGTTTGAATATTCTAGGCCTTTGGAATTTACTCTATAATAGTTCCTTGTGCCATATAGACTTTTCTTTTAAAAGTTAGAGTTTTGTAAGATCACATTAGTAAAGAGAATGGAACACACATGATGTGAGACAGATCCCTCCGTCAGAGTGAGGCCAGCTGCAAGCAACCCTGCCTAAGAGATTTATCCACTTAGAAGGGCAGATGGGCAATCTGTTTCCAAGCAATCTTCACATCAGCTCCTTTTGTTCACAGTGTGGAGCATTAATGTAACATACTTCAAGTCACCGAGGATGACCTCTAGCCTTAAGTTATACTCCAGGTTAAAGCGTCCTCCTCATCCTCCCTCACTTACCCGTAAGATTCTTTTCCAATTACCGCTTAACCTTTCTTACCTGTTGCCAACAGAAGGATTCAAATTTGTTGTTTAGTTGGCTTGCTTGCAACTTTGAATTTTCTCCTTTAGTTTGTAACTGTCATTAACATTCTGATGAGGATGCGAACCTCAAGTAAATATCCAAGGTTTGAAGGAAAGCAAATTTTTGTGTTTTCCATTTGACAACCTCCAAATATATGTTAAGGCATAGATAAGCTCTCTAAATTTTTACACTTGTAGATGCTTTTTAAATTTTCTAATTTTAATTAAACATTCTTGTGTTTACAGATAAAAGCACCAATTTCTGTAAGAAAAAAATAGCATTAAACAAGCCATAATAAACAATATGCTGTAGAAAGTATCTACAGAATTGAACTAGGACCTCCTGTATTCTCAGACACTAAACTGTATCCCTTGCCCTTTTTAAAATTGTAATTTTTATTAGTACCTGTTTGCAATACATGTGAAGCCACAAAATATAAATGAAGACTAAAATAAAAGGGAATAGAAAAAAATAAGATAGGTATTTTTGTAAAAGTGAACGGAATCAGTAGATGAAGGGAGGAAGGAGGGTAGTGGAAGAGAATTTTTTAAAAAGATGTGGTTTATATGTGTACCAACTTCTACCGAAAAGTGTAATCATTTTGCTGCAACTTTTTGTTACTTACAGTTCATATTCCATATTTAGAGCTACCTATTTCTGATTTTAGAACAGCTTTACTATGTTTTCAAACACAAGTATAAAGGTTAGAAATCATCAAACATTTTCAAGTACAATGATTCCATTTTTAAAATATTATCATTTTATGTTGCACATTGCGTAGAATCTATTCTCTTTCCTCAAGTTTTCTTATGTAGTTTACAGTCACGACATTTATACTGGATCGAGCTTCCATGGCAATGCAGTCAATAGCAAGAAGGAAACAACAAATATGAATTTGCAAAATATCAGGGCATTTTAGCTCTTAAGTCTTCATCTTGTGGAGCAAGCTAGAAAATGTTTGACTATTACTTTACTATGTGAGTCATAGTGCGCAAAATTATTAAGCAATTTAGTCAAGGCTGTGATGTCCAAGTAGTAGCTAGGGCTCATGACATCACTTGTTTGACTGAATCCTCCAAGCACCAGGTAATTATGGAATTATTTAGGGAAATTATTATAATTTAGAGTTGCATATTATTACTGAGAGTCTCTCAAAGTAAAAAGGGCTGCAAAATTTCAGTTAGTTGCTTTTGAACATGAGCTTTCTAAAAGAATTTGATTGATTTTCAATTTCTGCTCACTGGTATATAGCACTGGGAATATTGTCTTTCTTAACCTAAAACCAACAGCACCACAGAGTGTGCACATAGGAAATCCAGTGTTTTAATCCATTAGACCCCAAATTTAAGGAAAGACAGGTACCTGCAAGAATGAGACAAAGCCTGAGAACTGGTAGCCCTGAGCAAGCTGCTCCTGGATGCCTATAACATAATCTGGACATGAAGAGCGGTGCATTGATGGAGACCCTGCTGAAGATAGTTAGAATCTGTGAAATAATTGCAGGTTCTCTTTAGGCACCACTGGAAGCCAGTTGCACCCCTAAGAAAGGGGTGTGGCATAAGCACGTATCACCTGGGATAGAGCGTCATACTCAAAACTGTACTGGAATGGGGAGGGGCATGAGGGGGTACACTCCAGAGAGCCAGGGACTTGCAGGGATTGTACCCTACTTGTAAGCCAACAGATTTCCCTGTCAATTTCATGAGTCCTGACAGAAGACCTATCCTTAAGCAAAACAAAACATTGAAATGTACCTTTTTTTCTTTTCCTGCTAAACTTCAGGTGGTTCTCAGGCTTAAATTTCAAATAGTTCATGAACTATAAAGCTTCTCAAAGAAATCCTGACAAGTTTGTTTGATCTTGATTTAGGCTGGGTTGTCACATGCAGTCAGAATAAAAACAATAAAAACACATTCATATCAGAAAAAATGACAAATTGCAATATATTCAAATAAAGCATAATTTCTCTGTTAAGGATTCTTAAAAAAAAAAGACAAGCCCAATGGGAAAAAATATTTTAAAATCATACAGCTGATAAAGGTATGGCTTAGATCTGAGATGTCACCGAACAGCCTCATGTGCTCACTGGGGCTTCGGGAAGGAGGGTTCTTCCCACTTCCTGGCTTTTCCTTTTCCGGTTCCTTCTGCCACAGTCTGAGCAGCTTCCTGTGCTCCGCCCACTGCCTACTGTCCTTCCTTGAAACGTACCTGAGAGCTGTTTTATGCAAAACGCAATCCTTCCTCCTTGATTTAAAATACCACTTTTGTCACTCAGTAACTTCTCTATAGTCTATACTTTTTCCATTGACCTGTTCGCCTTTTCCTCGAACACCACACTTTCTGTTAGTAAAGATTCGTGGAGAACATTTCTTCTATTCTTCTTTTCTCCTCATAATTTCCTTGGTTATTTCACACATTTAATTTCTGAGATGAAATTCTGAAACGGTAGGTCAAGTAATAAAACAAGTACAACCACAAAAGAACAAACACATCAAGAGATTTTTTTTTTTTATGGATTTCCCTTGGATTTGTTTATTAATTTGGACAAAAATTGGCATCTTTATTGAGACTTGTCCTCCAAGGATGTGACATCTATTTTATTTACTCATGTGTTTTCTTTTGTTGTCATGGAAATTTTTAGCTGATTTGGTATTCAGTTCAAGTATAGATAAGAAATGGAAGGGAATGTCTGTGTAAACTTCTTCTGTGAAGAGTAGTGTCAGGACGACCTAAAATGTTGGCAGGCTGATTCTGTCAAAGTGCCCAAACTATAACATCTGTAGATGTGAGTGTTTGAACAAACCTTTACCATCTCACAATACAGTCCTCCTTCAGTTGCTTTTTTCAGTTTTGTTCCGATTTCACATGCCTCAGTATTTTGCATTCTCCTTTCAAGTGAAGGGTATTTGCTGAGTGTTTTAAAACACATGAATCAATAAAATAGCTCATCTGGATACCACAATTGTTTCCTGGGATGATATTCTTTTATTTTCTTATCATTAAAATTGTCTTAAAATTTTTACTCATAAAAGTTTTTGGTTTTTAATATTAGTGAAACTCTTCCCAGGATGAAGTAGGCTAATTCAATTTTCTTATAATAATTTATAGGATTTTAATTGTTATATACAAATTTTAGATACACTTCAAGATTTCACAGTCAATATATTTTTGTTAAAATTATGAAATTATGACAAAATACACCTCCAATATTGTGAAATCAATAAGAAACTGAGAAACCAGTGATATTTCTCTACCTTTTTAATATATAAGTGACAAAGCAAGTATATTGGTAGCTTTAATTTTTAAACTAAAAGCCTGTTGAAATATTTCCCCCTTGTAGTTGTTGTATCTTCACTATGATCTTTCTGACAATTATTGTGCTACTATATATTGTTGTAATTTATTTATCTTATCCATCAGATGTGGATTAGCAGGAGTATTTCCAATCTTGGGTTTCTAAATAACACTGGATTTAACCACAAGCTTATTTCTTTATCATCAGTTGCCACCACTGAAATTATTGAAAGGAAATATGGTCATTTTGTGTTTTGGATGCGTATCACCAAACTGTCTTCTGATAACATGGTGTCAGTTCTCATTTGGTATGTATATTTGAATTCTGTGTGCTGTATCCATTTTTATCAATGAGCATACATTAGTGAATTAAGATGCAAACATGTGCGACCTGGTAAAGCTTACATTACAGAAAAAAGGCAAACATAACCAAGACAAATAAAACTTATTGATGACCACATTATCTAATCAACACACATGAACTTGTGCTCTCTGACCTCACAAATTCGAATGTTGAATACCCCAAATCCAAATGCAACTGTGTTTGGAATAAATACTTATAGGAAGTAATCAAGATTACATAAAATCATAAGGGCAGAGTCTAATCATGTAGAACTTGTGGCTTTATAGGAGTGGGAGGCAAGAACATTCTCAGCCCCTATGTGTCCTGGGAAGTTCAAACGAGCACACAGTGAGAAGGTAGCCATCTGCAAGCCAGAAAGAGACCCAAACCAGAACACAACCTTGCTGGATCCTTGTCAAACTTCTAACCTCTGAAACTATAAGAATATAAATCCAGTTTATAGATCATAGACTTATAAACAAGGAAGAACAGTGTGCACTGTCAAAGGTGAGTGAAATTTTTTGACCATTGAGGAAAATCTCACTGATGATTGTAATGTATCATCTTGAGAAGATAGAGATGATTAATGTGAACAAGATAGTGGAATAAAAATTTCTTGGGATCAGACTCCCACTCTGAATCCTAAAGTCCAGCTAGCATTAGTTCAAAGATAAGATGGCTGTTCTGGAAATCTAAGACATGGAGAGAGGCAGAGTTACCACCTTGGTCATATAACTATGGAAATCTATGATAGAACGGTAAAAGGTGAAGTTCTCTTTGCTAGTACAACTCTTTTTCCCCTTTCCCAGCTGGCACAGTGCCACACACACACAGTTCATGTGGAAATATTTTTTCTACAGTGGAAAAGGTAATTGAAATACACATTTGGCTTCCCTGCTCAACTAGGAACTTTTGTAGGTACCCAATCCCATCTCATTCCACAGGAGACATTTGGAGGATTGGCAGGGCTGGGGTTCAGAAGGAGATAAAAAGTGGAAGCAACCAGAACATAGATCTTGGTAGTTGTGAATTCCTGCTGGTAGAGCTACCACACAGGAGAAACAGCTATACACGCTGAAAGAGGTGGCTGTCTCCTCACATGCTTGGGCATCAGCACGAGAGGCAGAGATGATGAAAAGTAAAAAAAAAAAAGAAAAAAAAATTATATTGCCTAAAAAATCAATAAACTCCTAATAACGGACCTGAAAAAGAAGGAGATCTGTGGACTACTTGACAAAAGATTTCAGAGTAATTCTCTTAATGAAGTTCAAGGAATTGTAAATAAATACTGACCAGAATTGCATGGAATTTGGAAGACTATTCAGAAATAAAAAAAAGTTTGACAAAGAAATAGAAATTTAAAACCCCAATAGAAATCCTTGAAATAAAAGATATAATAATTGATACAAAGACATCATAAAATGCTTCAACAGCAATCTTGGTAATGTACAAGGAAGAGTCCCTGACTGTAAGGACAGGACACATGAAATTATCTCTTCAGACAGACAAACAAAAGTCAGTGGGGAGTGATGACTGTGGGAGTTGTGCAAGACCATCAAGCAACCTAGGCTTTGTATAACACAGTTTCCTAATAAGAAAGGAAAAGGAAAGACCCAGAAAACATATTTAAAGGAAGTGGATGAAAGTCCTCCAAATTTGGGGCAAGATGACAATGAAATGGCATTCCAATGAAAAATGTTAGAGTTGAATTGAAAAGATTAGACTTGAATTCAATACAAAAGTGTTCATCCACGCATAGCAAAACAAAATTATCAAATATCAAAGACAAGAAAAGAATACTGAAAGCAGCAAGGGATAAGATACATCACACTCAAAGGAATCCCAGTATAGCTTTCTGGGAATGTCTTAGCAGAATCTCTGCAAGCCAGGAGACAGTGGGTTGATGTACTCAAAGTTCTTAAGAAACAAACAAACAAAAAACAAATATAAGAAAAGCAGTCAATCAAAATTCCTGTGCCCAGAAAAGCTGTTCTTCAGAAATGAAGACAGATAAAGATTTTCTTCACACACATGGTAAAGGGAGCTCATCATTACCAGACCTCACCAGAAATGCTGGAGGAAGTTCTTCGGGCTAAAGGAAAAGAATGGAATAAGAGGCAGACAACTTAAAGTGTAAAAACTCACGGGTAAAAGTAAAGAAAACTACTCTCAAAATGCAATAATGGCATTTAAATCAATTATGTCTTGCTGGGAAAGTTAAGTAAAATTAAATGTCAGCAGCAGAGTAAAAAGAAAACCTACAAACTGGGAAAAAAATATTAGCTGACTGTCCTTTGGGCAAAGGTCTTCTATCTAGAACATATAAAGAATTAAAAACCATCAACCTCACCAAATTCAAAGACCCAATCCAAAAATGGGCATCTGAACTGAACACACACTTCTCGGATAAAGAAATACAAATGGCAAACAAATACATGAGAAAATGTTCGACATCATTAGTCATTTGAGAAATGCAAATTAAATATTGAAATTTCATCTCACCCAGTAAGAATGCTAGCATTAAGAAATCAACCAATAACAAATGCTGGTGGGGATGTGAAGAAATGGGAACTCTTTTCCACTGCTGGTGGGAATGCAGACTGGCAAAACCACTGTGGAAATCGGTTTGGAGATTCTTCAGCAAACTAGGTCTAGAGGTCCCATTCATCCCAACTATTCTCCTTCTGGGTATTTTCCCAGAAGAACTGAAAACATCAAATCACAGCAATATATGTGCACCCATGTTTATAGCAGTGCAATAATAACTAAATTGTGGAAGCAGCACAAATGTACATCCACTGAGGAATGAATGAAAAATTACCATGAATGCATGGTATTTTTATATAATGGAATATTACTCAGCTATAAAGAAAGATAAGCTTGAGGCTTTCATAGGTAAATGGTCACAACAGGAGACCATACTCATAAGTGAAATAAATCAGACCTCCATGTGTAAGCAACATATTTTCTCACTAGTGTAAGAACCTGAAAGAGCGAATAAACTTTAGGAGGCATGATAGACATTGTGAAAAGAAAGGAAACTGCAGTAAAGAGCAACTGGGATAAGGGAAAAGAGAAAAGAAAGAATGGGAAAATTGTGTATATATGTATACACAGGATAGCTAACGTAGTTGTACTACTGACTTCTATCACTTTAATGAAAGGAACAGTTAACGATTAATTATTTGATTAATCTTAGATGTCTATATTTGTTTTCCCAAGTAACCACTTTGAAGATATCAATATGTAATACAATAAGCATGTTAATTTCCTACCACTTTGTCTGTAATTCAGTATTGCTTGTATTGTTCTTGTGCTATTTTGTAAATGGATGTCTATTTGTTAGTATGTTTTCATTCTTTTATTTTTAAAATAAGATAAAAAAGAAGAAAGTGCAGGTCATTACGTAGAGATAAAGAGGCCAATTCATCAAAAAGAAAAAACAACTGTCATATATGCACCCAACACGAGAACTCTTGCATATGGAGTAGTCAGTCAGGGCTTCACAACCCCTCTTGAAGCCGTATGTAGACCGCACAGACTAAAAGCCAACAGAGAAACACCAAATCCAAAATATATTCTAGGAAGAATGGACCCAATGGGCAAATGTATTCATCCAACAGCTGCTGAATTCTTAAATACACATAGAACATTCTTCAAGGTAAACCTTTATGCAAGGCTACAAAACAAATATTGACAAATTTGAGAACACTAAATTCATACCAAGTAGGTTTTTCTTCTCAACATAAGGGTACACACTGGAAATCAATATTTAGAGTGCAGACCATATGAACCCAGGAAGAGATGGCTTTGACATGATGCTCTTAACTGTATTTAGTACATTTGGGTTGGTGTCCCTATAAGGTTGACCAAATATGTCTTGAATTCTACTCCTTGATATCATAGGGGCCAAAGTTAGTTTACATAGGATGTGTGAGTGTGTGTGTTTCTCTGTGTTTTATATGATGAAATATATTTTGGCATTTACATTTTGTTATAGACAATTCAGTTTCTGAATATGACAAAAAAGAGTATATGAGACTAATCATGTTAGTAATAGCAATGGTAATCTTAAAAGATTAAGGTTATTTTAAGAATTTGTTTAAAAATAGTAGAAAACAATGACAGCATCCAAATCTTGATGGACACAGTTTCTGCAGAAAAAGAAACACATGGAGGTGAAATCTACTTTTCATTTACCCTTGGGGCATTTGCTCACTTCTTGTACTGGACATAAATGTCAAGAACAAAGCAGGCTCTCAGAGCCTGTGGCAGTCTCTCTGGGCTCTGTAGATAAAATTCAGAACTCAGTGCTGCCAAAAGAACCATGACTTGAGAAGGCAAAATCTCAGACAAGGAGACCATCGAGAAGTAAGCCTAATGTTCCTTTTGCAATTTCTCTTTGGGGGATTTACTGATATTTAACTGGCTGGATCTGGGACAAATTATTAAGATTTCAGGCAGTATGTAATAAATTAGGGAATAAAAGTTAATCAAAGTTCAAAGACTTATTTGGCTGGAGAGACAAATGTTGGAGGTCAGGGCTCACCAGATACTACAAGCCAAGGTAAACATCTGAGACCTCAGCTGAGATCAGTTTTGATTTTGCTCTAAAGATTAAGAGAAGCCAGAAAAATATCAGGTTACACCAAATTTTAAAACTGTAACTATGACTGTGGCATGCTGATCTGTTCATATTTTATTCACTTTCTAGAAATAAACTTATCAAACACCAAAGTCAAAGAACAATTATGGAATCAACCAGGGGTAAAAGACAAATCAACTTCAAAAATAGTTTTAAAAAAATTACTTGCAAGCTTCTCCTGGAAAATTACAGAAGCCAGAGTGCAAAGTGACACATTTTAGGCACCTCTTCCTATGGTTACCTTGGCTAGATCTTCTGGATAACTTCCTGCCACTTCTGCATTACCACTCGCTGGTTCATTTTATGTTTCTGTTGAGATGATTTTTTTTTCTCTACTATCTCCTGAATCACATCTGCCACCTTTCAACTTTTCTTCTGAAGATTCTTCAACTCTTTTAGAATGAAAACATTCAATTTGTAAAAATTACAGTAACTGCAAAAAGAGAAGCAAAGTGAAGCAAAATGCAATCAGGTATCCTTGCATTCTCTGCATATCAGTTCAGCCTTTCACATTTGCAGGTTCTGTGTCTGCTATTTCTATGAACCCTGGATTGAAAACATTCAGAAAAAGTTGCACCTGCCCTGAACATGTACAGAATTTCTCCCTTTTTACACTGCAGTATAACAACTACTTATATAATATTTACTTTGTATTGTGAATTATAAATAATCTAAAGATGATTTAAGGTATAGGGGAGGATGTGCATAGGTTAAATGGGAATATAATGACTTTTTATATAAGAGACTTGAGATTCCATAGATTTAGGTGACCAGGGACCAATTGCTCATGGACTGTGAAGGATGACTACATACAAATATTAGTTAATATATATTATTTCTCCATAATAACATGTATTAAAACCATAAAAGTACCACTTGCGTCACTCTGGGGGTTAGTGTCCTAAGTACACAAACAGTTGCTAAGTAAAATGTATTATAACTTTAACTTAATTTACAATCCTGCTACTTTTGTATAGTCATGAATATTGTTCTGTTTGAAATACATTGCCACCTTATAAATATTACTAGTTTTGTTGTAAAGACCAAAATATTTATTCATATATTTACCTTTTGCAGGATGCTTCCTTCTTTTCTGAATTTTCTTCTTCCTGCCTTTGTACCAATTTCAGTGGTTGGCTTAAAACAATCAGTTTTGCAGGCTTGTGCTTTGCATATCAGGTTGGTTGTGACCTGAATCAGCTGACAGCCAAGTTCTTCAGATGGTTGTAAACTGGTTACAGCATGATCTGAAATACCCTGACTCATACATTACCCTTGTGAGACTCATCACTCTAGGTTATACTGCAGATAGGATTTTCCTATGTGGTGTTTTATTCTCCACTATTTATCCTGATTTCAAGAATCTAAAGAATGACAAAGAAGCAATTACTACTGTGTAAGCCTTTTATCAAGCTTCTCATTGTGTTGCGTCATGTTTGACAATTTCCCTGGTCCAGTGTAATAACCTGTGGATTAGTTTGCTAGATCAGCTAGTAAATGTACCACAGACTGATAAGATTATGCAACAGAAATGTATTCTCTTTGTAGCAGGCTAGAAGTCCAAATCAATGGTATTTTTAGGACCTCTTCCTTCAGAGGACTGTGAGAAAACAATCTGTTTCCTTGTTGTCTCCTTAGTTGAGAGATGACCATCTTCTATGAGGTCTCTTCACATCACCCTCACTCTGCTCCCTTGTCCCTGTGTCTGAATTTCTCCTTCTATCAGGACATTAGTCACATTCCATTACCACCCAGTAATATTCATTTAACTTGGTTACATCCATGAAAACATTGTCCACAAACAGTTCACATTCTGAGATCCTGGTGCTTAAGATTTCAACAGGAATTTCACAGTGCGCAGTTCACTCCACATTAATAGTCCGGTATCATGCATACCTTTATTTTTTTCTCTTGCCTAAATATTCTGTCCCAATACTCACGTGCTATGTGGAACATGAGTAGTCACGGTGGACAGTTTATCTTTTCCTGATTTTAGGACAATACCTTCAGTACTTGCAATTCTGTGTGATGCTGATTGTAGGTATGTTATATATAACATTATTATGTTCAGGTAATATCCTCCTGCATGCAGTTCTTTGGGATTTTGATCATGAATGGATGTTGAGTTTAGACAAGGGCCTTTTCTGCATCTACTATTATGATCATGTTGTTTTTATCTTTGATTCTATTTATGAAGTATATTACGTTTATTTATTTGCATATGCGAAACCATTGTTAAACCACTGATGTTAATTCAATTTGAACATGGTATATGATATTTTAAATGTGTTTTTGAGTACTTCATTGGGATTTTTGCATTAACATTCATGAAACATTGATAAGTAGTTTTCTACTTTTTGTTGAGTCTTCATCTGGTTTTGGTGTCAGGCTGACACCATTTATAGAAAGAGTCTGGAAGCGTACTTTCCTTACTGTTTTGTGGAATCACCTTATGATTGCTGGTTTCTTTCATTTTTAAAGTTCAACAGTGAATATGTCTACTCCTGGGCTTTCCTTTGTTGGGAGACTTTTACTAATTCTTCTAGTACATTCTTTGTTATAGGCCTAGTTAGGTCTGTATTTTTATCTTCTTGGTTAAAATTTGGTAGGTCACACATGTGTAATAGCTTTTCCTTTTTATTTTAGATTTTCCAGTTCATTTGATGTATGGTGTACATCAACACTCTTGCTTTTATTTTTTTAACTTACAGTCTGGTTAATTTCTCTATACTTAAAAGTGGGTTATTGAAGTTACACATTGTTGTTTGTTGGAACCTACCTCTCCATGTTTGTCTTCTAAGATTGGATACACCAATATTAGATGCATAAATATTTACCATTGTTAAATTTTCTTGGTACGTTGCTTTTTTACTAATATATAATGTACTTTTATGTCTCTTGCTAATTTTGTCTTAAATCTACTTTGTCAGATATGAGTATAGGTGTGTAACTACTCCTGCTGGCTTTTGGATTTTATCTGCATGTAATACTGTTTTACATCTGCATATTTTTGCCAGTGAGGCATATTTTTTTCTTAAAATACAATTTATTTTAATTTTAAAAATTTATTAGTCATATATGTTAGCAATACATCATAATCACGTGAAATTGGTCCATGCACATCACACATTTTAATTCTTTTTACACCTCTTTGCCTTTCTTTTCCCCTCATTCCCTCCATCCCTAGGTTCCATTTGGATTTGCAAAAGATGTCCTGGTTTCCTATTATCTATCTTTGATTATGCTCTTTAAAACACTTATACGTTGGGTTTCTTATATTAGAGAAACCATGGGGTATTTAAGCTTGTGTGTCTGACTTATTTCATTTAATATTCCTGTTTCGAAGGACATCCATTGTCTAACAATTGCCTCAAATATATCCTTCTGTGTTTCTTTCAAACAGCAAAATAGTTGGGTCTTACTGTTGAATACAATCCACCAGTGTATTTTTAAATTGGAGTGTTAAAAATATTTACCTTTGTATACATTGAAAGATATGGGTTAATTCATAGAAATCTGTTAATTGGATTCTTATTTTTCATTACTCATTCTATTTTGAGTCCTCTTCTGTATATAGGTGCCTTTAAGTATGTTCCACAAGGCAGGCTCAGTGATCAGGAATTCCTCCAGTTTCCAATTATCTTGAAAGGTCTTTACTTCTCCTTGATTCTGAAGAATAGCTTTGCTGGCTATAGTAATATTAGTTAGCATTTATTTTATTTCAGAGATGGAAATACATTGTTTCATGCCTTCCTGTCCCTGAGAGGTATTTGCTGTGAAATCTACTCTCATTTGGCCATATTTGCCTTTATAAGTGATTTGGCAGTTTTCTCTTGTAACTTTTGATATTCTCTTTGTCTGAACTTTTGATACTTTAACTATGATACAATGTGAGGAGATTCTTTTCTGGTCATGTTTATTGGGATTCTAAGTGCTTGTGTACTACAATTGCCAATCTTTCTCAGGATTTTGGAAACTTTTTGTTATTATTTCACTCAGTAGATTTTTTTATGCCTTTTAAGTCTGTATTTCAATGCCGTCTTCTATTTCCAGAACCCATCAGTTTGATCTTGTAATCATGTTCTTGAAAGTATTACATAGGTTTGTAATTTCACATGTTCTTTATTGCTGTCTGAATGTTATCATTCACCCTGCCTTATCTTTGGGATTTGAAATTTTGTCTGTTGGTGAGCATCTTTGCTGAACTTTTAATTTGATTTCTGAACTTTGCATTTCTAATACTTCTGGGTTTTTTTTTCCAGAATCTTTATCCCTTTATTAAATTACTCATTCATAGACCACAAATTTTCTTTATTTCAGTTGGTTGCTTGCTAGTATCTTCTTTCAGTTTATTGATCATTTGTATAACTATTCCTTTTAAAACTTTCATCTGGTATTTCATCTACTTTGATATTATTGGAATCTGTTAGTATGGAACTATCAGAGAAGATAGTGTCTTGATTTTTTTTGTATTTTTTATGTTTGTACATAAAATTTGTGCATCTCTTGGGATAAAATTCTCTTACCCTATTATGTGAGGGTCATCAGAGGGCATAGGCTTCACTTAATGATATGCCCTGAGTACTGGTACATTGTGTGGTGTTGAGTTCTAAGTGGAGTTTGTTACATAGTTTCCTTCTGACTTCTTTGTGATTGGAGGGAGTTGACACAGTACATACACATCCAAGTGACATTCTCTGTAAACTGTGCAAGTTAAGGCCCTCGTTATAGTTAAGGAAGATCTGCTGTGAACAGAGAAGTCTGCTGTTTAGACACTTTTTGGATACTTTTTTAATTTTTCAGCACAGAGAGGTCTGAAAATCTGTTAGTGCAACCTGTGCTGGCTTCCTTCGTAGATGTGGGGTCTAGGAAAGTTGTGTGGTTTCTCCCTGATGCTGCTGTGGAAGCAAATGCCTAGAGCAAATTTCCAATCCCTCCTAATAAACTTCTATAAGCTGTTAACTTCCTCTCTATCTGTGCCAGACATTTGGGGCACTTTATAGACTTCGGTGCATGATTCTCACGGTGCAGGCTGATGCCGTGTTTCTGCATCCTAGATGTAATTCTCAAGGAACACTTATGTCTGCAGGCTCCTGGGTGAAATTATTGACTATTGGTCATAGGAACCCTTGGCTTGGACCTGGCCCAAGCAGCTTCTGGAGCACACAGGGTGACTGAACGCTTGTTGCACCTTCTCTGTCCCACATGCATTTCAGCCAAGACTATCTTCTAAAATCTTCATAAATACAATCAATGCAGCAGAGCATTCACCAGGAGGCCCTGCTGTGCTCCACCCCAAGCCTTCCCATCCACACAGATGATCAGATCTAATTGTAGGACCTATCTCAAGCTGGCTCCTGGTTGCCTTCCTGCTGAGAGTCTGCAGAGTCCAAAGTTAGGTTGTTGTGTGGACAGATTCACTTTCAGACCAGTCCTCAAGCAGGTATAGACAGCTGCCTTTCCGTATGGGTGACACTGCTAGCCAGTTTACAGCATTTGTGTTTCCTTACACAGAGTATTTATTTTAATCTCGCTGTGTTGGGTTTCCTGCCCCAGTGGAGAAGAAGGGGTGGAAGTCATGAACTGCTCTGTACCATTGTCTGTGCTGCTTTCTCCTGTTTCTGTGCTCTTCAGGTTCTCTCAGGTTTCTATGACTCCCAGAACTCTTCTCCCCTTTTGCTGAACAGAAAATAGTTTCTCTTTTGTCACCCTGGCTCTTCTCAATCTGAGTTGCACAAAAGTCCCTTCCAGTTTTTCCTTGTGTGCTCTTTCCAAAGGGGTCTTGTGAAGGGCAATCCTCTGATCCTGTGATGATGTTCACAGATGGACAGAAAAAGGTCTAGAAAGTTAGGAAGCTTTTGCTTTATTGTGGTGATCTGGGACAAAACCCACAGTATCTCTGAGTAACGCCTATACCTGATCACACAGGCACAGACTAATATCGTCTTCTAATATACCTATTTTATATAGTTGGATTTTCACTTAAAAACTTAATCATTCTGTTTTCAGTTATCTATATGTTGTTTTGTGGTTTGTCTTAAGGTACAGACCTAAGTGACTTTTTTCCAGGTATTTAACCAATTGGCCTAATGTCTTTATAAATTCCTGTTTTGCTAATGTATTTAAGATGCTCTTTTTCATGTGTAAATTACATATGTAGTGATGATGTCATGTAAAAGTATTTCTTCCTTTATTTCCCATGCTAAATCATTGTATCCTATTAATAATATAATTGCAACTTTCCATTGAAATACTGAAAATTCAATGTACTTTAGTTCTTATTGACAGAACCTCAATATTTTATATTCTGTATTTTCTGTTATTTTCCTGTTATCATAATGCCAAAATAAAATGTCTTTTCTTTTTTATTTTAATTTTTTAAATTTTTATTTTAAAGAAAAAGAAACAAGAAACAAACAAATTCCAAAGCAATATGAGGGTAACAATGGTCAATACACTGCTTATTGTTGTCCCCACGTTAGCTACTCAGAGTATGAGATATCCACATTTAATTGTCCAAACCATATTAGCACAGAGCTATCCCTTCAATGAAGCAAGAGAAACTAGTAACACAACTATTTTAAGCATTATATATATATATATTTTTTTTTTTTCCTTTTGCTCTTCCTTTACTTCTTTTTTCTATTCCCCCCAAAACAGTTTCTCTTTTCTTTTGAAGTTTCTTCCTATTTTACAATATCTATTATACATTTTGGGTCTTATTCACTCTTTCATCTTCTCACACTGGGGAGATAATTCAATGTTTACACATTTGTATCTGGTTTATTTCACTTATGAGTATGCTCTCTAGTTGCATCCATCCATATACAAAAGTCTCCAGCCCCTCCCTTACCATCACTGAGTAATATTCCATTGCACAAAAATACCATATTTTTTAATCTGTTCCTCAGCTGAAGGGCATCTGGCCAGTTTACAAGATCCAGCCCCTACACATTGTGCTTCTATAAACGTGGGTACACACACATCACTGTGGTATGATGTTTCCAGTTCTTCTTGGATGATGCCCAGAAGGGGAATAGCTGGACCAAATGGGACTGCTAACCTAGTTTTGTGAGGAATCTCCACACTGACTTCCACAGAGATTGCACCGGTCTACTCTCACATCAACAATAGGGAAGGGTTCCTTTTTCCCCCACAGTCCCACCAGCATTTGTTACTGGTTGATTTCTTGATGATAGCCATTCTTTCTGAGGTGAGAAGGAATCTAAATGTTGTCTTAATTTGCTTCTCTTGAATGAGCAGAGATGCTGAACATTTTTTCATATAGTTATTGTAAAAGCATGTATTCATCTCTGATGCCCAGTTTTGGATTGGGTCTTTAAAACTGGGAGTTCCAATTTTTTAGAGTTCCTTATACATTCTCAGTGATATACCTTTGTTTGAGTAATATCCAGAAAACATTTTTTCCCACATTGTAGGGCATCTCTTCACTCTGTTGTTGGTTTCTCTTTCTGTGCAAAAGCTTTCTAGTATGAGATTCCAGTTGTTGATTCTTTGTGATAGTTCTTGTGCAGTTGGGGTTTTATTCATAAAGTTTTTACTGACACCAGTGTCTTCAAGGGTTTTACCTATCTATCTTCCAGTAGGTTTAATGTTTCTGTCTTAGTATTAGATCTTTGATCCATTTCAAATTTAGTTTAGTGCATGATGATAGACATGGGTCCAACTTTAATATTCAACATGTGAAGAGCCAATTTTTCCAGCACCATTTATTAAAGAGGGTATCATTATTCCAGTGAGTGTGCTTGGCCCCTTTGTCAATTATAAGGGGGCTGAGTGTGTCTGGAGTTGTTTGTGCATCTTCTGGTCACCTTCTTGATCTCAGGTCATTTCTTTTGCCAGCACCCTGCTGTTTTTATCACCACAGCACTATAGTATAACTTCAAATCATGGATTGTGATGCCCCATGCCATGTCTCTTTTGCCCAGAACTGCCTTTGCTATCTTAGGTCCCTTCTGGTTCCAAATGAATTTAAGGGTTGTTTTATGTAATTCTATGAGATATGCTGGTGGAAGTTTGATTGGAATTGCACTAAATCTCTATAGCAGTTTTGGAAGTGTGGCCATTTTCGCTGTATTTGTTCTCCATACCCAAGAGCAAGGGATATCTTTCCATTTTGTAATATCTACTTTGATCTTTTTCAAAGTAGTATAGTTTTCAATGTACAGGTGTTTTACATCCTCCTAAGAATTTCATTTTTTGGATGGCATTGTGAAAAGTGCTGTTTCCCTAAATTCTCTCAGTGAGTTTGTTGTTCACGTATAGGAAGGCTATTGATTTTTGAGTGTTGACATTGTATCCACCTACACTACTGAATTTACTCATTCAATCTAATAGTATTTTAGTGGAGTTTTTGAGGTTTTCTATGTAGAGTATCACGTCATCTTAAAATAATAATTTCATGTCTTCCTTTCTGATTATCATTCATTTTATTTCTTTCTCCTTTGTAATTGTTCCTGCTATAGCTTCCAGGACTATATTGAATAAGAGTGGAGATAGTGGACATCCATGTCTTATTCCTGATTTTATAGTGAAAGTTTTCAGTTTTTGTTTATTTAGTACTATGTTGGTTGTTGGTTTGTCATAGGTGGCTTTTATTAAATTGAGATAAAGAGCATCTATTTCAATTTTCTGTAGAGTTTTTAATCATGATTGGGTGCTGGACTCTTTAAAAGATTTTTCTGCATCTACTGAGATGACCATGTGATTTTTGTCTTTGGCTCTGTTGATATGGTGTATTACATTTTATATTTACATATGTTGAACCATCCCTCCATCCCTGGTAAAAATCCCACTTGGCCATGGTGTATAATCTTCTTGAGGATTTGATGCATTCTGTTTGCCAGTATCTTATTAAGGATTTTTGAATCCATATTCATTAAGGAGTTCTCTTTCTTAGTTGGGTCCTTCTCTGGTTTTAGTATCAGGGTAAAGCTTGGTCCAGGAAAGATTTTGGGAGTATTGCTTCCTTTCTAATTTCATTAAGGAGTTTGAGCAGTATTGGTGTTAAGTATTCTGTAAATTTCTTGTAGAATTCATCAGTGAATCCATCAGGACCTGTGCTTTTCTTTGTTGGTAGGTTTTTAATTACATCTTTGATTTCATTGATTGATACTGTTTTATTTAGGATATTTATATCTTCTTGATTCAGCTTTGGTAATTCATCATGTCTCTAGGAATCTTTCCATTTCTTTTGCATTTTCCATCTTATTAGAATACAAATCTTCAAAGTAGGTAGAGATAATCCTCTGGGATTTCTGCAGGGTCTGTCACTTCTAATTGCATGGATCTGAATCTTTCTGTCCCTTGTTTGACATGATTTGCCAAGGGTTTGTCAAGTTTATTTAATCTTTCAAAGAATCAACTGTTTGACTCATTGATGCTTTGTATTTCTTTTAGTCTTGTATGTAGGAGCTTTTAGCTTAGTCTGCTCAACCTTTAACTGCTTATTTGTGCTTGCTCTACCCTCCTGATATGTGTGCTCACTGCTATACATTTCTCTCTTAGGGCTTCTTTCATTTTGTCTCATAAGTTTCAGTATGTTGTATTTTCATTATCATGTAATTGCAGAAACTGTCAATTTTTTCTTTAATTTCATCTATGACTCGGTGGTTGTTCAGGAGGGTGCTATTCAATTTTCATGTGTTTTTGAAGTTCCTTTGGTTTCTTTTGCTATTGATCTCCAATTTCATTGTACTATGGTCTGACAATATGGCCAGGACTATTTCAACTCCCTTGCCTCTACCTAGGCATGTTCTATGGGCTAGTACATGGTGTATTCTGATGAATGTCTTGCATGCAGCTGAGAGGAATGTGCACCCTGATGCTGTGGGATGGAACATGCTGCAGACGTCCACTAAATCCATCTGGCTCAATTCTATTATTTCACTGCTGCTGTTCTGTCCAGTTGCTCCATCCCTTGGTGACAGTTGAGTATTGAAATCCTCCAATACATTCGCGTCTGCATTCATTTGACTTCCCCTGCCTGTTAATATTTGTTTTATGTGGTTGGGTACATATATATTTATGATTGTTATGTCTTCCTCTTGGATTGTTCCCTTTACAAGGGTGTAATGGCCTGCTTTGTCTCACTTAAACAGTCTTGGCTAGAAATTCACTTTGTCTACAAATAGAACAGTTACCCCTGCTTTCCTCTGAGTTCCCATTTTATGGAGCATTGTCTTCCATCACTCAACCCCCAGTCCATGCATCTCTCTCTGAACCAAATGTGCCCTTTGTATGTAACATACCATTGGATCATACCTCCCAATCCATTCTGCCAGTTTCTGTCCCCCAAGTGGTGAATCAAAGTCACTGACATTGATATTGATGGCCACAATTGATATGTACTGACTTATCCTTGTCATGTCATTTTCCTATTGCTGACGCCCCCTCTTTTTTACCCTCTTCTGTTTAATTGTTTGCCCTACCTAGTGGATACCCTCTGTTGGGGTTTATAGGGTGTAGTCCTTATTTTTTCTTTCTAGAATGTCCTTCAAAATATTTTGGAGTGCTGGGTTAATGTCCATAAACTTCCTCAGCTATTCTTTGTCATGGAAGCTTCTCATTTCTCCGTTGGTTTTGTTGGTTTTCTTTTTTTCTTTTTTTTTTTTTTTTGTGAGCCAGGGTTTCACTCTGTACTTCATACTGACCTTGAACTCACTTCAAAGCTGAGGTGGGCCTCAAGCTCACAGTGATCCTCTTGCCTCAGTCTCAATGCTGACATTATAGGCACGAGCCACCATGCCTGGCTCTCATTTGACTTCGAAAGACAGTTTTGTGGGGTACATCAATCTGGGTCAAAGGTTGTCCTTTCTAGAGCTTGAAATACTTCAATCCAAGCCCTCCTTGACTGAGGGTCTGTGTTGAGAAATCAGCTGTGATTCTGATGGGCATTCCTCTGTAGGCAATCCCTTTCTTTTCCCGAATAGCTTTTAATGTTCTATTCTTGTGTTGAATCTGTGGTATCTTGACCATAATATGCCAGGCTGTAGATTTCTTTTTGTCATGGCCAATCAGAGTTTTATATGCCTCAGTTACTGTATGTCAAATTCTTTTTCTCTTTTGGAGAAGTTTTCTGCCGTGATGTCTATAAACAGTTTTTTTGTATCATTTGTGTTATCTCCTGTGTTTTCATTGACTTAATCAATTTTAAGTTATTTTTCTTTGCAGCATCCAGAAGATGCTGTATTGGTTTCTTGTGATCTCTCACTATTTTTAAGAAATATTTTTTTCATGATCACTAGCTGCCAGCCTGTCTTCTATATCTGAGATCCTATGCTCACATTGGCTTAATCTGCTGTGAATACTTTCAATGGAAGTTTTATTCTCTTGGATATCTGCTTGAATCTGCCTTATGGATTCCTTTTTTATTTTTTTACTATGCTGAACAGTCATGGCTTCCATAGTTTTATCTAGCTTGTCTGTTTTCTTGTCTGTATCTGCTCTAGAATCACTAAGCATGGTTTTTATTATGGACATCATTTCTTCAGTTATCTAAGAAATTATTTCTGATTTGATTTTTTTCTTGACCTTCATTCAATTGCTTTGTTGTTACCATATTAGAGAGCCCGGGTGGGTGGGTTTTGGGTTGTGCCATCTCATTGCCTCCTGAGTTTGCCTTTGGTGATGTTTGGGGTTTCACCTTGCTTAAGCATTTCCTCATTTTCTTTTCTTTATTTTTCTTCTTATTCATTTAGTTTAATTCCTAGGGTGATGTTTGTAAATTGCCAATAGTGAGTTGCCTTTTTGCTAGTATTTAGAACACAGGAAATGACCATTTCTCCCAGTTATTTTCCAGGTATAACCAGTTTTGGTTTTTGAGGTTCCTCTAAGATCCTACCTCTTCAATTTGTTGGGGTCTGTTTGGCTCACAACCTGGATCTTTGACGCTGTGCCACAGTACTTTTTGTGACCCTCAGTCTTGGAATACCAGGAAGAATATCTATTTAGACCAATTATCTCACTTTGAGCTGTAGTGGTGCTGATAACAATAACATAAAACACAACCTAGACAATGACACACTAAAGTAACCATTAATTTGACACCTTTAGCTGTATGAACTAGATTGGTTGTTATATAACAAAATATAAAACAAACCAGAAAATTATATGCAATATACAAGTCCTTAGTATGTCAATTTCGTCCTCAGGGGTTAAAATTTAAAATGGGTTAGGGAGAAAATAGAAAAGTGGGAGAAGAGAAGAGATTAGAAGGCTGGGGACTAAGGGCAATGATGCTAACTTTGAGAAACTGGTGTAGAAGATTGGAGGAAGTGAAGGAAGAGATAAAAAGAAGAACTGAACAAAATCACAACCACCAAGAAGCTAGACACCATGATCACACTCGTATAAATACAAGTTCAAACAATGGAGAAAGAAGACACAAGAACAGACAAAAACCAAAAAGCAAACAAAACAAAACCCCCAAAACAGAAAACAAAACAAAGCAAAACAAAATGCAAAGCTACAACAACAACAAAAAAGTGAGAGAGAGAGAGAGAGAGAGAGAGAGAGAGAGAGAGAGAGAGAGGAAAGAACAAAAACAAACAAAGTTTACTTCCAAGGTTGTCTCTGTTGTCATTGGTTAAAGATGTTTGGAGACAGTGTTCTAATCCATGTTGATTTATTCCAAAAAGCCAGTGATCGTCCACCCTCTGACAACTTGCAGTTATCAGCACACCTTCCACAGGCCTGAGCTCAGCTGAAACTACTAGGTGGAGCCAGCAGCTGCTCTGAGCTCTATCTGTCTCTCTCCAGAATGGCTCCCTGCCAGTTCTCTCTTGTGTGGGATGGCTGAGCCCTGGCAGCTGGTGCGGTCCTTCATGTCCATTGCTCCCATCCGCTGCTGCATCTCTCGGTGGAGGTCTTCGTCTTTGCCAATGCTTTCCCTGTGTCAGTGGGTTTGGACTGCTCCTCTGATGTAGTTTTCCTTCTCATGGAGAAGGCCTCATTAGGTACCTCCTTCTTCTTTATTGAAGTTTCTCTCTTTGCTCTCTCCATCAGCTTCAGTTCACACCTTAGTTCCTTTCTGGGTTCAGGAGACTCTTTTTCCTTCTTCTTGTCTTCTCTGAGTTGCTCTATTCCAGTGTCTGGATGGCAACATTCGGAGAGGTTCTTTCTCTGCTGCTTAGCACCCTACAATCTTGCCCGCCCTCAACACATCTTTTCTTTTTTAATGTCAACACTCAGTTTAATAACTGAACTCATTCTACATCATTAATTATGCATACAATTCAAAGCCAGAATTTTTCAGGTTCGCTGTTGGAGACAACTTTTAGGGGGTCTGGTGGTTTTCTATATGTTTTCTGAGCAGAAGCATCAATAGCTTTACTCTTGACTCTTTCTCCAAGATAGTTTATAGCAAACCTTTTGAAAGAAAGATTGTATCTTTTCCTAGAGCAGATGAAGACTGGCTTTTCTTCTAAGGTAATGATGCTAACAGCACTCTGTGGTGAACCATTCAGGCAGGTTATTCATGGACGACCACTGCACATTTGGAGTTTCCCCAGCTCCAGGTTCTTTAAATACACCTCTTGGGTATATCTAGCCCTTCTGGGCCATAGCTGTCCGACTGGGGGACAAGTAGAAGTAGATCATACATGAAGCTTAGAATTCTGTGTCTTTAACATCCATATCCTATGGAAATTTATTTGTTAGTAGGGGAGTAAGGACTAGTCCCAGGCTATTCTCCTCTTTGAAGGTCCTCAGCCACACATAGATTCTCATGCAGTGCTGTAGCCAGGCAACTTTCCTTATGTGATTGACCCCACATACTGCTATGTTATCAGTGGAATTGATTTCATACTTCTTAATTTCTACAAGAATATTTTAAAAATCACTAGATTCCATAGTTCCGTGACTTTGAAACCATTTTTTTTAATATCAATAGTGATCTGTGTGTTCATACTGCCTCCTTTCTGTGCCCAAGTTTACTCTGTTGTATTGGCCTGAGACAACTCAAGCACACAACAGACGGTCTATTCAAAGGCACCATTTTAAAGACAAATGTAACGTTTTTCCAGCCTGAGCTTTTGCACTCATGACTTGTTTTGGTCTGTTTGCATTTTCACTTTCCTTCATGTTCTTCACACAGATGTTACATGTATTTGTTAGGAGAAATTTTTAATATTCTCAAAAGCACAGGCTATGATCATTCTGCAGGATTTAAAATATTGGCTACTTCAGAAACACCTTAGTCTTGCTCAAGCATTAGGATTATTCTTTAGCGTTGACCACATTGGCATACTTCCCTTACACATTGCTATCTATACTAAAGAATCATTTACCATTTCTTACCAAAACAATTTATGTGATAGTTAATAAAAGTTTTCCACATTTAATTCTAATAAGCATGTATTTATTGCATTTAATTGCTATCATTTATCATAACATAATTCCAAGGTTTCATATTTCTTTTCATAAAAAGAATAGGAATAAAGAATGAAAATATGCTATGTACTATTGCTCTGTGAAGGCTGTGAGCATAACAGATAGGAACTCTACACAAAAGTATAACAGTATCAAATGAAGCTGGGTGTGGTGGCTCATGCCTATAATCCCAGCACTCCAGAGGCTGAGGCAGGAGGATTGCTGTGAGTTCGAGGCCAGCCTCAGCCACAAAGTGAATTCAAGGTCAATGTGAAGTGCATAATGAAAACCTGTCTCAGAAAGACAGTTATGGTTGTTACATTGTGTCAACTTGGGGAGTCTAGAGGATTGGCTGAGTGACTCAGCAGGAAGCCAAGGTGCTTACTTTGTATACATCCTAAGCCTGTGGAAGAGGAGGGCATGGAGATTGTGTGAGAGCTACATGCCCCCTGGGTGGGGGGAGCATGTTTACAATGTAAGGAAGGGAAAGAGGCTACTGGCCCGCCATTCCTCCCTTTTGCTCTTGTGGTTTTTGCTGTGTTCTGCGGCCATGAATGTTCACCCTCTGCCATGTGCCACTCTGCCTCAGAACCAGCCAAGTATGAATTGAAACCTCCACAAACTGTAAGCTAAATAAACCTTTCCTTCTTTCACTTTGGGTGTTGGGTATTTTGTCTCAGCAATGAGAGAAAAGTAACCAAGACAAAGACAAAAAAAAATTAAATGATATAACCAAACTCAGGATGTCAAATTCCAAATCTGAGTTCAGTGTAATATTGTTTTATATGAATTGCTTTGTGGTAGACAATACATTAGTGACTGGGTACACAAAGCTTAGTAAAATCACTCCTGTAATTTAAACAGACATTGGCTAGTGTTTGTCCCTAGTCCATATATACCCATTTATGCCAAAGCCAAACTTTTCTTCAAAGGCCTTCCTGGGTAGTTCTTTTATTTGGAAAAAGAAAAGTAAAACTTCATTGCATGAGCTGCCTGGGATCAGTCACTCATTTTTGCTCTCGTTCTAGTTGTTTTATCCAAGAGTTATAAGGTGTTGACAGTTGTATTTCTGATTCTTACTTTCTTTCTATTAAAAAAGTTTTAATAAACCACTAAAGCAATAGATGATTTCTGAGTAAGCTGAATTTTTTCTTGCTCAGTGCCTTGGGCTTAAATTTTCCTTTAGTTAGAATTCGTTATTTCTGGAAGTTCATCAGACAAATGCCACTTCTTTCACCTCTTGCCTCCATCAGTGCGGTCCTCTGTGAACATGCTTTTCTACACACAGATTGTCACCATCATCCACTTGGACTGTCTATCACCAGAAATTGAATTATATAGCTTTCCATGTTCTTTTTGTTTTTCCTAGAATATAAGCAGCATGAGGATTAGTATGTTGTCTAACTTTACTATTTTATCTCATGCCTAGAACAAAGCATGGCACATGTTAAACATTCAATATAAATTTTGAATAATATGTAAATACACATTTGCAAAAACTAATATGTGGCTTACCAAAGTGAAACAGTTTTATGACATCTTATAAGAAACCACTTGAACAAATACAGGTCTCTAAAAGTGAACCTAGTCAACTAACATAGAGGTAACTGAAAGTGCAGAGTTTCACAGCATTCTGTTAATGTTACAAACGGACACCGTGTGCACAACCAGGATGTCAGTGTGCTATGGGGCCTTGATTAAATGAATAGGGAAATTGCGCCAGTCAGTAATGCCAGACAAGACCAGTAAATAACATCAATTTATGTGCCCAGTTTCTCCAGGAAATGGATTTTAATATATGTCAGAATAATAACGGTAATGTGTGTAGAAGAAAGAGCTGTGGCCTACTGTGAATAAAAGAGCTGGAACAGAGGTAGAGATCATTTTGTTTTCTATAGATGTGGTGAGGCATAAAGGAATTAAATGGTGAAGATCTAGGGACTAAGATGGAAGCAATTACTCCATCCCCCCTTGAGGATATACCTTTGACAAAGTGAGGATTTTACACTAATGGATCCAGGAAGGCCTGGGCTTGAAGACTGAGACGTCAACCTCCCCCTCGCCCGCCAGGCAGAATCTGGCACTGGTTCTCCGTAGTAACTGTGCATAAGCAGGCTGGCCCCGTCTGAAAGAAAAATGCACCTGTCAGTAACCCTTCAAACAGCATGGGTGAAAAACAAAACAAAACAAAACAAAACAAAACAAAAAAAAACAAACAGCATGGGTGAGCATGGGATATTTAAAACGAGAAGTTCTCATTTTCCATGTATAAGATCTAGATATACAATTCTAAATTATTGCTCTCTAGTGCAATATTTCCCTAACTTTTTGTTGTGTTTTAAATTCTTGGCAGAGTTTCTCAGTAACACCTCAGTCAACAGCACGAGATCCAGGGCCGTCCTGTACTTTCTGTGGAGTTGGCAAGGGCCAGCGTTCAGCTCATCGGTGGCTCCCCCTTGAGGTCAATCTGGATTTAGCGCAAAGCTTTAATGGTCTTCATATTTGCTTAGGAGCTCTCACACTTTTCAGCACTGGCTGATCAATACCTATTGATTTCTGCCCAACATAATGTACACACAGGCACAGATAGACTGACAGACAGACAGACACACACACACACACACAATTTTTAGTATACAATTTCCAAAGATTAGTTATCTTTAAAAGTCTGCCCATGAACCTAGGGAATTTTATATTCTTTTAAACAGATGATAAAATCAGAAATATAAAATGTGGATCTTGATTTCGGTTTATTATGAAGCATCTCCTTGAAATTCATCTATGATAGCTACTAAGTGAAAATATTTTAATATATTTCATGGAATATTTACTTCTTAATTTAATATATAATAGTTGCATATATTTAGTCTTTGGGAATCAAAGCTACACATCATAGGCAATTGTAGCAAGTGTATATAGAGAGACTACACAAGTTGGATTTGAATCCTAGCTTTGTCAACAATTGAGAACCCATTTGGTGGTCCTTTACAGAAAATCCAACTACATATAATATCTACATCAGCAGGAGTATACAAAAGAATAGTTGAGGGAAGAATTATTAGGAACCTGGCTACAGAGAACTCAGTCTAAGAATTTAAAAGCTACAATTAAATATTGTTTCCTTGCCTGTGGAAACTTACTTTCCATCCACTGGGCTCTGTTCTCTGATGAGTTATCTTTTCATGAGGCAAGAGCTAACAGCTCTTGGTTCATCCATTTGGGAACTATTTATTTATTTATTTATTATTTTAAAGAGAACAATAATAATCAAATACAACAACATAAAGAAAAAACAAAATAAAGCAAAACCAACAAAAATGATACAGGGTTTCAAAACAGAATGATAGGAATCAAGAGTGACTGTTATATCACACAGTTATCTTCAGCGAAGTTGCTTAGATTACCAGATGTAACAATGCAAGATAGATCAAACCATTAAAGGGAATTTAAAAAAGAAAGAAAAAAAATCTCACAGCAGTAATACAGAGTTTCACTAGACAAGATGGTAGGAATTCACCAATGGTTGTTATATCACATGTTGTCTTCAAATTAGTTATTCAGATCACCAGATATAAGCTAGCAAAATAGGTAAAAAAAAATTAGCATTAACTCTTCCTTTTAACAGACAATTAGACAACAGCAGTACAATTCTCCCAGCTATCCTTCTATGTAAGTATACTTGGGGTGTTATTTACTCTTTCAAGTTCTTACACTGGGGAGAAAATACAATGCTCACACGTGTGGGTCACATTTATTTCACTTATGAATACAGTCTCTATTGTATCCATTTACATATAAAAGCCTCAAGTTTATCTTTTCTTAGAGTCAAATAATACTCCATTGTATAAAAATATATCTTTTTTATCAGTTCTTCAGCTGATGGGCACTTGTATTGTTTCCAAGATTTAGCTATGACAACTTGTGCTGCTATAACCATGGGTGCACAAAAATTGCTGTGGTATAATGTTTTAAATTCTTCTGAGAAAAGACCCAGAAGGGGAATAGTTAAGTAGGACTTCTAATCCTAGTTTTGTGAGGATTCTCCACACTGATTTCCCCAGTGGTTTCACCAGTCTACACTCCTCCCAACAGTGAAGAAAGGTTCCTTTTCATCCACAGCCTCTCTAACATTTGTTATTGTTTGATTTTTTGATGATAGCCATTCTTTTGGGGGTGAGATGGAATCTCAGTGTTGTTTTAATTTGCATTTCTCAAATTACCAAAGATGTTGAACATTTTTTCATATATTTATATGTCATTAGTATTTCTTCATCTCAGAAGTGTGTGTTCATCTCAGATGCTCATTTTGGATTTGGTCTTTGAATTTTGGGGGGACTGTGTTTTTAAAATTTATTGTATGTTCTAGATAGAAGTCCTTTGTCTGAGGGGCAACTGGCTAAAAGTTTTGCCCAATTTGCAGGTTTTCCTTTTACTCTGTTGGTGATTTCCTTTGATGTGCAAAAATTTTTCAATGAGATCCCAGCTGTTGATTCTATGAAATACTTCCTGTGGTTTCATTTTGTTCATGAACTCTCTGTCTATCCCTATGTCTTCAAGATTTCTAACTATCTTCTTGTCAGTAGAGGTAGTGTTTCTGTTTCAATATTTAGATCTTTGATCCATTTTGACTTGAGTTTGGTGCAGTGGTAGACATGGGCCTAGTTCTAGTCTTCAGCACATGGTTAGCCAGTTTTTCCAGCATCATTGTTTAAAAGAGGCTTTCTTCCAGTGAACCTGTTTGACCCCTGTCAAACACAAGGTGGTTGAGTGTGTTTTTAGTTGTGTCTGCAACTCCTAATCTTTTCCATTGATCCTGAGGTCTGTTGGTTTGCCAGCACCATGCTGATTTTATCACAGTAGCTCTGTTGTATAACTTCAAGTCAGGGATTATGATGCTTCCTGCCTTCCCTTTGTGGTCCAGGATTTCTTTTGCTATTCTAGAATTCTTCTGGTTCTGGATGAATTTTAGGAATATTTTCTTTAGATCTGTGAGGTATGCTAATCATATTTTACTTGGGATTGCACTGAATCTGTACAACAATTTTGGGAGGATGGGCACTTTCACAATGTTCATTCTTCCTATCCATGAGGAAGGAATATCTTTCTATTTTCTTAAATCTTCAATCTCTTTTTCAGAGTACCATAATTTTCAATGTATAGACCTTTTACTTCATTTTCCTTTGTTAGACTGATTCATAAACATTTCATTTTTTAGATGCTATTATGAAAGGTGTAGTTTCCCTAATTTCTCTCTCATATTGTTTGTTGTTTCTGTACAGGAACGCTATTGGCTTTTGAGTGCTGACTTTTCATACAGCTACACTGAATCTGGTTATTAAATCTATAAGCCTTTTGGTGGAGTTTTTCAGGTCTTCTCTGTAGAGTATCATGTCATCTGTGAATAATGATAATTTCACTCTGCCTTTTCTAATCTTATTCTTTTTCTTTCTCTCCCTTGTCTAATTGCTCTGGCTAATATTTCCAGAACTATATTGAATAGAGGTGGTGACAGTGCACATCCTTATCTTGTTCCTGATTTCAAAGTGAAAGTTTTCAATTTTTGCTCTTTTAGCATGATGTTGGCTGTTGGTTTGTCATAGATGGCTTTTATCAGAGTATAGTAAAGACCATCTGTTCCTATTTTCTGTAGGGTTTTTATCATAAGTGAGAATTGGCCTTTATCAAAAGCTTTTTTCACATCTGCTGAAATAATAATCTGATTTTTGTGTTTGGCTTGTTGATATGGTGTATTGCATTAATTGATTTGCATATATTGAAACATCCCTCCATTCCGGGGATGAATCCCAGTTGGTCATGTTGCATAATCATCTTGATTTGCTTCATTCTGTTTGCTTGTATTTTATTGATAATTTTTGCATCTATTTTCATTAATTGGCCTGTAGCTCTCAGTTTGCTTGGGTCTTTCTCTGGTTTTGATTTCAGGGCAATACTTTCCTCCAGGAATGATTTAGGGAGAATTCTTTCCTTCTCAATTTCATTAAAATGCTTGTGAAAAACTGGCTTTAAGTCTTCTCTAAATTTCTTGTGGAATTCATCTGTGAATCCATCAGGACCTGGGCTTTTCTTTATTGGTAAGGTTTTTTTTTAAATTACATTTTCAATTCCACTGGCTGAAATTGAGTTATTCAGTATCTTTGTACCTTCTTGATTCCGCTTTTGTAATTCCTATGTATCTAGGAATCTGTCCATTTACTCTGTGTTTTGCATCTCGTGAGAGAAGACTTTTGAAGCAGGTACTGAGGATCTTCTGAATTTCTACAGGATCTCCAGTGATTTCTTTCTTTTCATTTCTTGTTACATGAATTGAGTTTTTTCTTTCATTTTTTGGAGAAGGTTGGCTAGAGGTTTATCAATTTGATTTATTGTTTCAAATAAACAACTCTTTATTAATTTTCTGTATTGTTTTCTTAGTCTCCAATGCATTAATTTCTGTTCTGAGTTTTATAATTTCCTACCTTATTTGGACTTCAGGCTTGACTTGCTCTTCTTTTGCTAGAAGCTTGAGGTGTAACTTTGGGTTGTTTATTTGTTCTCATTCTGTTTTCCAGATGTGAGAATTCACTGTTATAAATTTCCTTCTGAGGACTGCTTTCATTGCATCTCCTAGGTGATGGTACATTATTTATGCATTTTAATTTGATTATAAATATTGTTTAATTTCTTCTTTAATTTCATTGGTTGTTCTGGAGGGCGTTGTTTAATTTCTATGTGTTTGTGGATATTTTGCAATTTCTTTTGTCAATAATTCCCAATTTAACTGCACTATGGTCCAGTACTATGCATACCATAATTTCAATCCTTTGTATATACTTAAGTATGTTCTTTTCCCTAGTATTTCATCTACTTTAGAGAAAACTTCATGTGCAAGTGAGAAGAATGTGTATTCTGATGTTGTTGGGTGGAACCATCTGGAAAGGTCTACTGAGTCCTTTAGTTTACAAGTTTGATTTGGTTCTGTTATTTCTTTGCTGATGTTTTTCCTAGTTGATTTATCTCTTTGTGACAATGGAGTGTTAAAGTCTCCTGCTATGATTGTGTTACTGCTTATTTGATATTTTACATCTGTTAAAATTTGTCTTACATAATTGGGTGCTCCTGCATTTGGTGCATGGATATTTATGATTGTCATCTCATCTTTTGTAGTTTTCCCTAATAAGTCAGTAGTGACTTTCTGTCTTCTGATCATTCTTAGTTTTAATTGCACATTGTCTGGAAACAGAATAGCTAACCCTGCTTATTTCTGGGTTCCTCTCACATGGGGTATTGTTTTCCATACTTTGACTTTCAGTCTATGAATTTCCTTTTGAGTTAAATGTGTTTCTTGTGTACAGCATATTGCTGGATTTTGTTTCTTGGTCCACTCTGGTAGTCTGCTTCTTTTCATTGGTGAATTGAGACTGTTTACATTGATGGACTAATGTGTATTGGCTTATCTTTGTCATGTTATTTTCCCACAGTTGAATCCTTCTTTTTCCCTCTTTTTAATTGCTTGCTCTGCTTCGTAGTTACTTTATATTGTTGTTCTTGAAATTGTGGTCATTTTTATCTCTTTCTAGAATATTTTTTAGTACTCTTTGTAGAATTGCTTTGTACTCATGAATTTCTTCTCTTATTCTTTATCATGGGAATATTTCATTTCTCCATTAATTTTGAACGACAGGTTTACTGGGTACATCAGTCTGGGCTGGAAGTTGCAGTTGTTTTCTTTCAGGCCCTGAAATACTTTGCTCCAAACTCTTTTGTCTTGATGGTTTGTGTTGAGAAATCTGCCATGATTCTGATGGACTTTCCTTTACTGGTGATCTGTTCCTTTAACTTCTTTTAATATTCTGTTCTTTTGTTGAATTTCTGGGATTTTGGTTATTGTATGTCTGGATGTGCATTTATTTTGGTTATGGCTAGTTGCAGTTCTATCTGCTTCACTTTACTGTATGTCATTCTTTCTCCGTACTTGAGAAATTTTCTGCTATTATTTCATCAAATAGTCTTTTTGTATCTTCTGTGTTGACTCCTGCTGTTTCATCAACATCTATTAGTCTTATATTTTTTTCTTTGCAACATGTTGCAGCTGTTGAATTGTTATTTCCTAGTTCCTTGTTATTTTTAAGAGATCTTTCCTTTTGTGATAACTAGCTGTAATCCTGTCTTCAAAGTCTTTAGGTTAGTTCAAGTAGTTTTGCCAGTTTTCAATGGAATTTTTAATTTACTGGACATCTGTTTGAACCTGTTTCATGCATTATAATTCTTTCCTATGTTGTCTGTTCAAAATTTCCATTATTTGTATGTGCCCCTATATTTTTTATACATCTTCTTTAGGTGTGCCAAGCAGTTCTTTAATTATTGTTGTCATGTCTTTTTTTACCTGAGAGATTATTTCTGATGTGAGGTCTTCTATGGCCTAGTAGAGTTGTTTCTGTACTTCAGTTGCTATCTTTTTTGAAATTTCATGTATTTGACTTCCAACCTCTTCTGTGTCATTGTCTCCTGGACTTGTTCCTGGTGGGGTGGAGTTCTGAGATTGCATTTTGCTCCTTCATTTTGTAATTTTCAAAGATCCAGAGGTTCCCTGGAGTTCAGCCTCACTCCTACAATGATGTGGGAGTGTCAGGGCAAGGATCTCAAGGTCTCTGGTACTCAACATGACTCTCACAGTGGTGTGTGGGAGCTGGGTGCAGTTAAAGATGTTCCTAAAGCTGTCTGAGGCTCAGTTGCCTCATATGCTGGTGGAAAATTGGTGGGTGCCTGTTTACTGAGGCTGCTGAAGCTGATCTTGGTTCAACCTGGTTTCCATCAGGGTGCAGGGATAGGCACATTGTGGTCACTGAGGCTTCTGAAATTCTCCAGGACCCAGCCTTGTCCCCATGCTGGTTGGTACAGGTAAGGGTGCAGACATTGATGCTGCTGAAGCTGTATGGGGCTCAGCTCAGTTCCCCCAGTTGAGAAAAATTTAAATAAAAATTAAATTTACTCTTTTGAGTTTGGCCATAGACCCACATCTAACCTTCAGTTTTACCCAATTCATAAACATATCTCAGAAGCTGCAGAGATGGAGTCAGACTACACATTGCTCACTGCCTATGAATTGAAACTGGGAAAATGATCATCAGAAGGAAAGTGGTTTATTGTTTCCAAAAGAAAGTCAGAAAGATAGAGGACTGGCAAAAGTAACATGTGAATAAATATACTTCCTAATATTATATCTGTGTCAACTCAGGCAAGTTACTTGACCCTGTGGGTGCCAGTTTCTCTAACTATAAAAGAGGGATAAAAATTACTTACCTTTCATAGTGTTGTGACCATGAAATGAGATAGATGATCTGTGTAATTTTGACATAATACACTTTCAACAAATAATAGGTTTCTCTTTTCAACTATAACTTCTCAGATTGCCTTAATCCCAAATGCTGAGCATAGGTATACTCTATCTCCTGAATAAGACTCTTTTAAGATCTTGGCACATGTATTACAGTCTTTTTTTTTCTTCTTTATATTTACTTCTCAGCAACATTTGAAAGTAGAATGAAGTACAAGTGCTGACATCAAAGATATTTGTTTCAAATGGAGGCTGGTTGAATACAGAGTTTAGCTGAAGTAGTGGTTCAAACACATATTTAACACCATCACTATTAATTTGAAGTATAGTTGTATCAATATTTTTCAAGCAACTGATTTCTTGTTTTAGTGTATTATGGCAGTTTTCATTGTACTTAGTTAGAAACTGCACCGAGAAATAGTTTAAATCAGTAATTCTTTCTGTGTCATTGCTATTAGGTTCAGTTATTTGGAGACAGAGAATTAATATTAAAGCTAATAATAGTTACTTATATAACACTATGTCTTAATGAGGCTGAAGCATTAACATTGGCTACAGAGAGTTATGCCATGAAACTAGTACACATTAATGGAAAAGCTACACTATAATCACCCAAATCATGTTCTGACTCCTTGACAAGGGCATAATTCAAAAATGAAGCTCTGTGGCATCAATTGAAATCATCTCAGTGAACTTTAAAAGTTTTCAAAGATTTATTCATTTTGTACCACAACTGTGAGGAAGTTAGTCTCAACATTGAAACAGGTTTTATTAATGCACTATATGCATCTTATGAGGCTTAGTGAAGAAAAAACTAATAAATATGTAAGGCCCCCCCCCAAAAAAAAACCAAGTTTCAAAAAATGATATTTGCTTGCTACTAAATCTTAATTATATAAAATACTATACCTAGAATTTGACATCTTTTCTGGACCTTTTGAATGCATACTTTACAAGCTTGATTCTTCCTATCATCTGCTTTAGGTGAGTAACAATACATTACAAGACACAGTTTGTACATGAAGTAAAATCTTATTGGTAAAATATTATCTATTTCTTTTTTGTTGTTTGCTAAAAGTATCTATTTCTTTATTTTTTTAAGACAGAAGAATAGAGACATATAAACCAAAATAACACAAAATCAATATAAGAAATAGCAAATTATAGAGAAGATGGTAGGGAATTAACACTGGATGCTGTATTACATGATGTTATCTTCACATTTGTTACTCAGTTATACAGATGATGGCTCGTTCGATTAATCAATTCTCTCCACCCTGATCTCCATTGTTCTACCACCCAATCAGTCATCTTCCCTTTGATAATACCTGTACTTTTGGGTTTATTTACTCCCTCCGGCTCTCACATTGGGAAGAGACATGGCTGCTTCAAAGTATGCTGTAACAAACATGGGTGTACACAAATTGCTATGGCAGGTGGTAGAAAAGCACCCATGCTCAAAGACAGTAGATAGGCAGGGAACAGGTTCACTATGGTCAAGCCACCATTTAGAAGCCTTCAATCCCATTGGGGGTCTGGTCCAGTCGGTGGGGTTACCCAGCAAACCACCAGGATTTGCCTCAATATAGCATCTCTGGAGGCCTGGTCATGTCCTCAGGGTCGCCTGAGCAGACTGCCAGGCTCTTCCCTGGTGAGGTGCTGAAGGATGCCTGGTCGAGTCCATGGGGTTGCCCCTGTGGACCTCCAGGCTCTGCCACATCACTATACTGCCAGAGACCCAGCCCAGGTCTTCAGGGTTCTCATGTAGCATGGAGGGAACCTCCTCCCCCTCAGGCTACTGAGCTCCCTGTCAAGGTCCCAGGGGTCCCCTTATAGGCCACTAGGGTCTCCCTGCAGGGCACCTATAACTCTTTGGAGGCCATCCTCACCCACCTAGAGAACTGAGTCTGCACCCTAGTTCCAGGTCTTCATCTCCTCCCACCTCTCGATCTCCAGTGTTACCTTTCCTGACCCCTAGCAACTGGGCATTAGGTGCACTTACGATGCTGGGCACAAGTGGCATGAGGTCTCCCCCATCTGTGCTCAGTTTAGTTATTAGTTCTAGAAGAGAATTGGAGGATTTTCTTGGGTCTGCTGTGTAGAGTATGTTGTTGTCTTTTGGACTCCAGGACTTCTGCTTTTCATGTAATTTGTTGCTATGTGTTCATACAAGGTTCATATATGCAAGCAGTATTAAGTTCCTCTTGGTGCTCATATTTATAGTTTAGGGTGAGTCCTGAAGTCCATGGACTCAGCCTGTTGCTGTCAGGGACACATGTTGAGTGCTTGGGCCCCCAAGACTCAAGGTGCTCAGAGAGGGAGTTCAGGGTGGGAGCTGAATCCTGGTAACTCAGTTCGTGCTTCCTGCTTGATGTTGGAGTGAGAAGGGCATGGGGTTGTGTGGTCCATCTCCATCTGCAGCTCTCTCTTACTGTTGTGCTCCAGTTCCCATTTGTTCTTTGGCTGGATCCCTGGGAGTTGCTGTGGCCCTGGTATCACTGCCACTGCTCTCTGTTGGTAGTTGCTCACAGAGTGGAGAAGTAGGAGGCCACAGCCTCAGGTTGGTGTAGAGCTGGGTTTGGTGGTCTGTGTACTGGTTGCTTTGACTCCACCTTGCCTCCAGGTGCTGATTAGAAAGGTTGCTGCAGAGTGGGGATTCTGTTTTAGTGGCTGTTGTAACTTGTCATCCTCACACTGGGTTTGACAACACCGCCTGACTGCCATTGCCTCTTTGCCAGACTGTGCTTTCTTCACTCCAGTCCTGGACCAGCTCTCGGAACTCTGCTCTCCCATGGCCAAGGTGGGAGGCTCCCACGAGCACAGGCTTCTGAAGCTGAAGCTGCAAGTGCCAGAATGAGTGAGCGGCCTGAGGGTGCGTTTGGAGCAGTGACTCCCTCCTTCTCTGTCTCCTCTTCCTCCAACTGTGCGATGGCGGCCCTCAGAGCCTTTCCTCCAGGAGAGGTCTTGTTTGTTCTTTCTGAGGGCTTCAATTCTCATTTCAGATCTTTCCTGGGTTCAGGGCACACATTTCTCTCTTTTCTGTCTTTTTCATGTTGCTATATTCCAGTGTCTGGGTGGCAATCTTCTGGGAGGATCTTTCTCTGCTGCTTACCCGGTCACCCTATTATGATAAGTCCAATACTGTCTATTTCTAAAACTCTTTTCAAATAAGCATGGTTTATTCAAATCTTTGAATAAAAATGCATCTTTATCTCAATCAAACTTTTGTTGTTGGGCATCTCCTGACTTACTCCCTGGGATTATGAACTAACACTTTCTCTTTGAAGAAAAGTTCACACCACCAGCTTCTTAGGGAGCTCATAGAGGTGTTGTGCTTGCATTTATTGCTAACGTGAAAAATGGGGATGGGTTTTGAGTTGGAATAGGAGCTTCTGAAAAGTTCTGTTAAAATGTAATTGTTTAAAAAATTATCTGCTACTACCAATGATAGATCACCCTCATCTCTTCTTTTTCCAGGAAGTGCTCTTATTGAGAGTATCTTTTGCCTGATTTAATGTACTACATCTCTTCTTCTTCTCACTATTTTTTTGTCTTTACTTTTTTTTTATTTAAAAAAATAAAAGTACAAAAACATACGAACAAACAGACACCAATTAGCATAAAAAATTGTACAGTCACAACTAATCTACAGACAAGGTGACATAGTCTCAACAGTGGTTATTGCTTTATCCATTGATATCTTCGAAGTGTAAATATATGAACCCATATACAGACATGCAAATTTAGTCAATTAATCTTCTCAACAACAGAAAAAATACAAAAACCAAAAATCCAAAGACAAAAACCAAGAGGCAAAAAAAAAAAAAAAACCACCAATAGTTGATGCTTTGCATATTGATATCTTCGAAGTGTGTGTTCAGGATAACACATACAGACATACAAGATTGATCAAATAACCTGTCATCGATTATTCCTTAGCATTAAGTGATATAATACAATAGTAGAACCATGTTAGCCCTCCTGCTTATATGTATATTTATATATACATACATACGTTTTTGTCTCTTTCTTTTCTCCTTTCCCTTGTCCCATCTGTTCTTTGTTTTAGAACAGATTTCCTTCATGACTCTTAGTTTATATTCCCACGCTCGGGTTCTTACACCAGTGATACAATACATTGCCTGCACATATATCGCTGATTTATTTCACTTATGAGTATGGACTCCAGTTTTGACCACTTGCCTACAAAGTCCCCAAAACTGTCTTTCTTTATAGCTGAATAATATTCCATTATATAGAAATGCCACAATTTTTTAATCCAGTCTTCTGTGGATGGGCACTTGGGTTGCTTCCACATTTTAGCTATTACAAATTGT
>PVLD010016014.1:0-46522 GCA_004027595.1 Dinomys branickii | reverse complement strand
ATCATCCTTGTCATTTTTCTTCATAAATTTTTCTGTGGCGTTTACAGTGACTGTCCCCTGACCACAGTGTGGCCTCCACTTGTAATTTCATGCATGCTCCACTTCCTCTTGTTTTCTTCCCCAGTAACTGGAAATCAATGCCTGGCAGTGTGAAGCTTTGGTAGGATGCTTACTTCAAGGCATTTGAGCTTTTCTCTCCAGACATTTATCAGTGGACATGAATCCCTTCCCTATATACCTCTTCATCAGAGGAGACTGGCTTATATCACAGGAGAGGAGACGAATGGTCCACAACCAGCCTGGTGTGGCTGGCATGGCCTATGGCCTGATGTCAGGGCTGCTACCTGGCGACTTTGTCTGTGCAGCACAATGACCTTTATTCCCTGGGCGCTCCTCTCCTGCTGTAGTCTGTCAGCTCTCCCTTCAGAAGCTGATGCCTCTGTTTCTTTGTGTAGAATACTGCATAAACCTTAATTGCTTTGTTCTTGAGTCCTAGGTTTTGTGAGACTCTCATGTGTATTCATACGGTAAATTAGTGTTTTTCCTGGTCAGTTTGTCAGCTTATTTCATAGACCCAAATATGGAAACTTTGAAGGTAGCAAGGAGGCATATTCATGGCCCTGCCCTCCCCCCAGCTTGACATGTCACCTTCTTCCATGAACAAGTCTCTCAGCCATCAAGCACTTTGAGCACATTGTTGTGAAACCTGATTAATGTTCTTAACGTCTTTTTGAATAAATAAATTTAGTTGCGGGATAATGTTTGATTATATAATTCAATGGATATTAACTGATGTAATCACCCATATGACTACGTTCCTACCATCCTAAAAAGAAAGAGCTTTTGAATCCCTCATCTCTCATGCCACCTTGTTATGGATGTCCCCAACACTGCCCGTATTGATCTACTTTGTATCACTTTCTGTTTGACCAGTTTGATATTTCATATAAGTAGAATTGTGCTTGTTTCTCACTTAGCACAATGGTTTTGAAAATGATCCAGGAGGTTTTATTGGCCAGTAGTTTATCAATTTTCATTGCTGTGCAGCATGTTCTTGTATTAAAATACACACTGCATCTTATGGGTTAATCTATTCATGGAAATTTTGCTATTTAAGTTTTGGGTGTCAGACAAGCTACTATGAATACTGATGCAGTTGTCTTTCTGTAAACCTATGGTTTTGTTTATCCTAGATAAAGACGTAGGCGTGGAATGCTAAATTAAAAAGAAGGTATGTTCAACTTTTAGACATATGGGTTATTGAAAAGGTTACCATTTAATATCCAAATATATGGTGATTTCTCTCTATATATGTTAGTTACTTATTTTTAGTTGGATTCTCTAAGCATATTCTGCGTGATTTTATCCCTTTGAAATGTACTTAGAGTTCTTTAATGTCCCAGTATGTATTGGGTCATGCTGAATATTCCATGGACACTTGAAAAAAACATGCTCTGCTCTTGTTGGGTGGATTGTAGTATAAATGTCAATTAGGTGATCTTTCAAATCTTCCATGTCCTCAATAATATTCTGTGCACTGGCTGTATTACTTATTGGAATAGAGTTGAAATCCCCAATGTTATTCATGAAGATATCTTTGATTTCTGACAATTTTTTGTTCCACGTATTTTAAAATTGTATTATTCTGTATGTACTCTATTAAGATTATGTCTTCTTGAAGATTGATTCTTTTATCTTTGTTAAGTGTTCCATTTCTATTTCTGATTTCCTATCCTGAGTTCCACTTTGACATTAACCATTGAGCCGTTTACAGCAAGTATTACTTGGGCAACATATTTACATACTGATTATGCCAAGCACCAGTTTGGTGGGTGTCATTTCAACCAGTCAACTCTTGTACTGAATAAAGTAGTTTTTATATTTCCTATTATATAGCTTGTAAAATTAATGAAAAATGTGTAATTTTTGGTCATCTTGTATTAAAATATGTGTTTTAAAATAGCCACTTGTACTTTTTCATTGTTAGGGTTTACTTTCTGCTTCTTTCTCTATCTTCTACTTTCAACCTATTCATATCTACCATTTTTTTTTTTAGAGACAGTCTCACTATGTAGTTCAGGCTGGCCTTGAACTCACTATGTAGCCAAAGCTGACCTCGAAATAACAGTGATGCTCCTGCCTCAGCCTCCCAAGTGTTGGCATTACAGGTGTGCACCACCATATCCAGCTCATGTCTTTACTTTCAAAGAAAGTTCTCTGTAGACTGCAGGTAGTTGTGTTTTGCTTTTTTAAACCTAGGTCACCATCTTTGATTTTTAATGAGTGTTTCGACCATTTAGTATTTAAGGAAATGTAACTTTGGATATGATATAATTGTTCTGTCTTGCTATTTGTCCCACCTGTTCTTTTCCTTTTGGGGATTTCATTTTTATCACTGTGGTCATCTTATGGGTCGTGCTTCTTTAATTTCAGTGTTGTTCTGGATCTCACCAGGTTTTTTGATTGTACCATAGGATGGTTTTTGATATAATATTTCTTGTATATAAGAACTATGCAAAAACCTGGAAAACTATACAACAGTCCTTTTTTTTTTTTTTTTTTTTTTTTTTTTTTTTTTTTTTTTTTTTTTTTTTTTTTTTTTTTTTTTTTTTTTTTTTTTTTTTTTTTTTTTTTTTTTTTTGCCTTTTTGAGATAGGGTTTCACCGTACAGTTCAGGCTGGCCTTGAACTAACTTTGTAGCCCAGGTGGGCCTCAAACTCACAATGATCCTCCTGCCTCAGCCTCTCTACAGCTGTGGTTACAGGTTCGTGCCAGCACTCCTGGCCTGCAACAAGTACATTTCAATTTTTTCTCTCTTACTCTTTGTGTGTGGATATCACACATTTTACAGTTGGATACAAATTTAACTGTACAGTGTACAGTCATTGTTTTCTTAAAAATAGTTCTTTTAAAGCAAATTAAAAACTAAGACAAAATCTTGAATATGTACCATTTCTGGCACTCTTAATATTTTTCTGTGGATTCAAAGTTTCACCTCATGTATTTTCTCCTCAATCAGAGTAGGGCAAGGGAACTCCTGGCCTTCTCAGCCCACTTCCTGGGACTAACACCTTCCTTTTCTCTAAGTCAGGATGTGGACTGAACTCAGAAAGTGAAACCACATCCCATCCATTCTGTGCTGGAGGGATGAGTTTGCAGTTAGGAAACGGTTCAGGCCCCACAGTAAAAGACAGGTTTGGTTTCCACTAATGGGAAGTTCCTGCCAAGATCTGCAGTGGGCTTGCTGGATTCAGAGTCCCCGGGACCATGGAACCTCAAGGATAGAAATGCTCTGACTTGGTCAAGTGCACAACTGTCAGCTCCTCTTGACGCCCCAGACATCCCTTCTCAGACATGTTTCCTTGCTGAGCAGGACCAGGGCACCGTCAGGATATGAGGCTCCCCGACTCAGCTTCTCTTTACTCAGCTTCTCTCTTTATTGTTGTATCTCAGGTTAAATTCAATTAGGATGACAGGCCTGGAAAACCATTATAGGCGTCTTCCAAATTTCTTTCCTCTGTGCATCGCTAAAGTTTCCTACTGTGATGTAAAATTCTTGCCTCCTCAAGATTGATTGATTTTTGTGGTACGGGTTGTGTGTGTGTGTGTTTGTGTGTGTGTGTGTGTGTGTGTGTGTGTGTGTGTGTGTGTGAATCTGGGCCTTTGCCCTGAGATACCTCCCCAGCCCAATTTTTATATTTTTATTATGAAACAAGCTCTCGCTGAATTGGTAAGTTGCCCAGGCTGAGCTTGAGCTTGCAGGGCTCTTGCCTCAGCCTCTCGGGTGCTGGCCTTTCACACATGTGTCCCCACACCTTTCTTTTCCCTTTTAGTTATTCCATTTCCATTGTTCAGGGACCTCTGATGACCTTTGGCACCAGCCCTGGGGTTTCCTGGAATTCTTTTTCCTCTTCCCCCCAGTGGATTCCTGGTCTCGATCCCCTGCCTCTCTTTGAATCCACCATCCTGTCTGGCTTCCCCCTTACCTGTTTCCTCTGTTCCTTCCTGCTCTCCGCGATTCTCCTCCTCCTCCACCTCCTCTTCTGACTCTCCCTGGCTGCTGCTCCTTTTCCTTCTCCTCTCTGCCACCCTTATCCGCTAACACCGCTCACACAGTCCAGTGCGACACAGGAATGTCTACTGCAGTTTGAAAGATGTTGAGGAATAGGTTTCTCTCCTATCAGGACCTTTTGAGAGCCTTTGCTTGGGAGGTCAATTGAGGTGACAGCAAACCTGTCATTGAACATCCACATTCATTCCTGTGGGCCTGGCACAGGACTGGTTGGTCTAAGGTGATGCTCTCCCCAGGCTGATCCAAAACAAATAAAAGAAAGGTGTGGTATGAAGGGCTGAGGCTACTGCCAAAGTCCGAGGACTTTGAAACTAGTGGGAACTTTTCAATCACCACTCTTTTTCTTCAGTACAAGCTAGGGTAGGAGTTGTGGCACACACCTGTAATCGCAGGTTTTGGGAAGTTGGGGCAAGAGGATTGGCATGAGTTCAAAGCCAGCCTGGGCTACATAGTGGGTCCAAGTCCAGTCTGAACAAAACGAGGCCTGTCTCGAAATTAAGTCAAGTCGAATCACATCAAATCAAATCAAACTGAGTTTCAAGTGGAAGGATATGAGTACTTCCTTGTGGCCCTGCTCAGTTGGCACAGAGAAACTTGCCTCACCTAGCAGGCTGGAGGTACCAAGTCAGGGTAGGCTGTGTCCAAAGGAAAGCTAAACAGGTGCCCCACCTAGATACTCACTGAGGTATTTTTCCTTTAGGTCCTGGTAGTGTTGGGAGGTCTCAGCCCCACACCCTTGGCTTTCATCCTGGGACTTGGCTGACTTGTGCACTGGACAGCATTTGGCCTAGTCTCTGCACCTTGAACAGTCCTAATGCCATGGGGTACGAGCTGCCTCACACAGAGTAGAGAGCTTCCAAATCCAAAGAGCAATAAGCACAGACCTTGCAGGCCTTGGGGGTAAGTTGCTTGAGTTGCTTGTCTAAGTAGTGGATAGTGTTCTGTTTTGGATTTAGTCCTTTTGGCTTATTGTGTGTCTCTCTGCTCTCTCTGTCTCTCTTACCCTTTTAACGTCCCACCCTGCAACCTCCCCTTTCACTTACTCTGTGTTCCTGCCCTGCTTCCATGTCCACCTGCTTTCTCCACTTCACTCTCTCTGATGGACCCCTCACACTCACCAGCATTCATTCACCCACGCTAAGGCCACTGCATTGTCCAAGGCGGGAAGCCCAGTGCAGTTTCAGATGTGCCCTCCAGACATTTCTGGGGAAGCTTGGTGCACTCAGTATAAAGGTTTTAAAGAACAGCCATTTTTTTTGGAGAAGGATACTCTACCATAGCTCTTCTTAGTTTTCATTTTGAGACAGGGTCACTCTGTGCTATCCCAGCTTGCGTGGAACTTGCCATCTTTCTGCTGCAGCCTCTGGAGTATCTTGGATTATAGCCATATGTCACCGTGCCCAGTGAAGAGTATCCACTTTTCAAAGCCTTTCACATCCTCCAATTCTGCAATCATCTACAACTAAAACTTAGTAGCTCAGAGTGGCATCCTCGGGCCCCTCAAGAACGTGTGGTAGAATGACTTCCTTCAGTGTACATGTACTAGGTGCTATTAGTGCCAGGTCCTACACTAAGTAAGAGGCTGTACCCATAGGAAACCTCAGCTCCGAGTCCACTGCTAAAGATTGACAAGACAGGGCAGCAGTGGAAAGCACAGCATCAGGAACACACAGGGTTCACGTCCTTCCCACCTGCAGCCCGGGTGGGCCCTGCAGCACCAGCAGTGAGCAAGTCCAGTGAAGTGTGGTAAGAAGTGCTCATGAGTGATTCTTGACCACATGCTGTGAATGTCACCTGCGGTGGGGCAGTTTCTGAGAGTGGGGGAGAAAGGGCGAAAATAATGTCCTCACGTCTCGGTGTCATGAGTCCCACTCATTCAGGTAATTGACCACACTTACCGAAGGAGAAGTGTTACTGTCTGCAGCACCAGTGTGTTTTGATTATTTCTTCAGGGAAGAAAAAGGAGCTGGGGTCTTTCGTACAGCATGTTAACTGTCTGTGATTTTATAGTATTCTGTCTCTGGGGTAAAATGTGTTAGTGTGGCTCTTGGGAGAAAAAATTAGTGGTTCAAGCTCACCCAAGGACCCTATAGTCCCTACCTAAATTCGTTCTAAAGTTCTGATCATTTCTCCACATTTACCAAAGTTTCTGGAGTCACCTGCACTTTCAGGCAGGGATTATAGTATAGCCCTCAGTCCTTCCTGGCTTCCTTCTCCTTGGGTTTGTGGGTGCTGCTGGGGCTCTTGCAAGTGGCAGCGGTTGGAATATTCATTGACTTGCACCCTGTGCAGGGCTTTCTTTCTGTCCTAGGTCTCCCTGCACTGTCTAGAGGACTAAGGCCACCTTCACCTGACTGGATTCCAGTGGGACTCTCAGAAGACAAGCACAAACATCACCAACATCTCCAAGGCAGCCAGCTTGGTACATCTCACGGGAACCTGCTATCACAGGGTGCCACCAACACTGATTTGTGGCTGCCCCATCTTGGCATTTAAGAACAAATTAAGAGATGTTATGTTTTTGAGCAGTTGTTGGTTTGCAGATATATTGGGCCGATTGTTCAGTGTTCTTCTCCGTTCCCTGTGGCCTCTGCCAACACTTCTCTTGTTATTAGTATTGTACTTTAGTGTGGTGTGTTTGCCAGAATTGAAGAACCAGTATCCATACATTATCATTATTAAGTAATGTTCATAGTTTACATTAGGGTTTGTTCTTTGTGTTTTACCGTTTTTGACAAATGCACATTGCATGTTTCCCCTGTAGAGCATTATTGACTGGAAGTTTCCCTTTCTTCACCAGTTTGTCCTCTTGTGCCAGCCCCACATTGGAAGTACTGGGTTTTTTTGTTTTGTTTTGTTTTGTTTTGTTTTTACTATCTCTAAAGTTCAACTTTTCCAGAACTTTTATGTTTGGAATTATATAGTAGGAAGATATTTAGACTGCTTTTTTTAGCATAATGTATTTCAATTTCCTCTATGTGATTTCCTGAATTGAAAGCTCATTTATTTCTGGGTAATATTTGATTATGTGGATGCAGCACAGTTGTTCGTCTATTATTTAATAAAAGACATCTTTGTTACTTTTTCCAGTTTTTTTATAGTAGTGAATAAACCACTGTAAACATTCATGTAAGGTTTTTGTCTGTGCGTGCATGTGCGCAGGTATGTGCATTTGTGTGTGCATAAGTTTTCAAATTATTTGGAGAAATATGTAGGAAAATATTTTCTGTCTATGGTAAGACCACAGGTAGCTTTGTGAAAAACCCCATCAAACAGCCTTCCAGGATGACTGAAGCATTTTGTGCTTCCACTGCTATGAATGAGAGTTCTATGTTCCACACCTTTGATAGCATTTCATATCGTGAACATTTCAGATTTGAGCCATTCTAATGGGTGTGTAACAGTATTTTATGCTTATTTGAATTTATAAAACTTTTTTTGTTTTTGGTTCCAGGAATCGAGTGCAGGGCCTTGCACTTGCCAATAGGTGCTGTGCCACTGAACTATATCCCCGGCCCTTACAAAACTTTTGATTATCCTTTCATTTGCCACTTGTTTAGTTTTAGTTTTGGTAAGATGCCCAGACCAGTAGCCCATTTTACAACCACATTGTTTTCTTTTGTGCTGTTAAATTGTAAGAGTTCTCAGTACCTTTTGTACATTAATCCTGCACCGAATCTGTGTTTTACAAATATTTTTTTGCCAGTGTATGAGTTGTTTTTCTTTCTCCTAACCATGGCTTTACTGCCCTAGCAGTATAACTAGGCCCCTGCCTTGGCTGCCAGTTCTTTTGTGCGAAGAACTAGCAAAATAGCTCAAGTCCTATTGAGTTTCACACTGTTCATTTGGTTTACAAGAAATTCACACTGATTTCAACACTTTTTTTTGACTCACACACCCTTGCTAAACCAAATGATGAGAATGATGGCTCTTTCCCCATCAGCCTTCACGCCTGCCCCACTGATCACAGACAGTTGATCAACAAGTTCATCAGTCAGTAGCCAGCCGGGGTTTGAGGTGTCAGTCTCTTCTTGACCGCCCACCAGTTCTGAGTGATTTATCTGAAGGACCTTCATTTGGAGGAAGACAGAAGGTACAGCACTCTATCCCTTGGCTGGGGACACATGATTTCATAAATACCTTTTCTCTTTTCATCTCCATACCATTTTCTACTTATTACCTGGGGTTCTAGTGGACAAGTACTGAAGTATGCTTTAGGGTGCTTTCTACCTCTGAATGATGCTTCTAGAATGTTAGCGTAGGATAATTCTCCAGGTAGCCTTAAATCAGTCCAGACCCCCTCCCCTTGTTTGTAATCCTCAAGGATAACTGTGCAATGCGCTGAAAATGAAATATCCTAAGATAGGGAAGAGCTGCCTGAAGCACCTCAGGCCTCATTCCTGTCCTCCCTAGGTAGTGTAGTAGTATCTTGAGTTAGTGAGAAACTTTCCTGGACAGCCCAGCCTGTTTCAGGAGACCAGTGGGTCTGCAACAGAAGGCTGAAGAGTGTACAGCAGAAAGCCAGAGGATCTATGCTGGAAGCTAAGAGATAATGTCCAAGGTGAAGGCGAAGCCTAGAACTCTTCCAAAGAAACAGAAGCAGATCTGTCCTCCCTTATTTCCCCTTTGTACCGTCCAGGCCGCAAGCTGCCTTAGGGTGAGTCTTCCCACCCTAGGGTGTGAAATTGCTGAGCCAATGTATTTAAGTTTCTCTTAACTAAACTTCTCAAATTGATATGATCAAATCAACCATCACACCCAGTGAGTCACTTTGCTCCTTGGGTAACTAACACTGACTTTTAAGCCCCCTCAGCTTGGTCAAGTGGGATATGTGCAGCCATGACTCCATCGACCTTAAGCAACTTTTTTGAGCCTTGGAAGACTAACTCAAAATGGAAGAAACCTCTGTTCCTTGCTACTTGTCTGTAAGTAGTAAGTAAACCTGCTTCTTATACCTCAGCACATGTGGTTGGAAGTGTTTTTTTCTATTCCTAGTGGTTGTAATAGTTCTGACCTCTGCTTTCCCTCTCACAGTGGGAATTCTCCCTTAGATTTCATTAGTATGAACTTGCTTCACAAAACTGCTAGTATGATGGTCAGATCTCACAGAACCAAGCCTTTCTAATGAAGTAGGAGAGGTAATATGCATCGGTACCTAGCTTGGTAGAAATTTCAGTCTAGGGGTACAAGAGCTGGACATGCATCTGGATAAGGCATTGAGACAGGAAGACAGGATGTGGTTAAAACTATTTAGAAAAGGAGATGTGACAAGATCCCAGGACACATGCACAGAACAATCCTCAGAGCCCTACATGTGGACTTCATGCAAGAACTTGGGCAGATTTTGGATAGGGTGCCCTGGATGTGATACAAGGGTGGGAAACAGAAAAGGGACTGTCATCATTAAATGCTCATTGTCATGTGTCTTATACTATATGGTATATTTTTTCTCCTTTTTCGCTTTTACTTGGCCCAGGCTTGCTCTGCAGAGGCATTTTACCCTTCCTTTCCATTTTTTCCTACCTTTAATAAATGTGAAACTTTTCTGCCATTCATGCTTATTTCATTCAATTCTTTGTTCAGGCCAAAAAAAAAAAAAATACTAAAACTCACCTCTAAAAAGCAAAAACTGCAACACCCCAAAGTCCAGCAACAGAATGAGGAAGGAAGAAAGAGTAACAGGTAGGACACAGGCCATCACTTCTACCTGATCCTGCCTCTCACGGGCGTGAATGAGCTCCCTGCAGGGACTGAGACAAGGAAAATGGAATGTGGAAATAGGAAGAGTAGGGCACAGTCCTGTGGATAGATGGACGGGTGTGACCACTTTTTCTGGGGCTAGAAAGTAGAAATTTGTATGGACTCTGAAGCCCGTGACGGAAATTGGGATGGTTGCCCCTGGGACATCTGAGAGAAACCCACTTGGACACAGTAGGAACTCACTGTCCAAAGTACAGATATGCAGGGAGGCTAGAGAAGTCCCACGCAAGCTGACTGCCATGTTGGTGGAATAAAAGGACACTGCAGTCTAAAATGGCACAGTTAGAAGTGAGGCCAAGGTGTCCAGGCCCCAACCGGAGGCCAGTGTCCTTATCTATCAACTAAGGCAAAAATTAAGGTAATTAAGACTTTTCTGGGGCTCTTGAATACTACAGAGCATATTTCTATGTCCCTTTGCAGAAAATCTAAACCTAGCATATTGGAAGGTTTGGGGATGGACACAATCACCTCTGGTGCTTATCTGTTTCCAGGGTTTATATGATTGTGGACAGGATCCATTGAGCCATTTTAGGACCCAGTAATTCCTTCCACTGAATGCATTATAGGCATAGGCTGCTTGTGGCAAGGGCAGTAGTACTGCCAGCCACAGAAGGTATGCTGCATCACAGGTAAGAATTAAGGCATGTCAGAATACATCACATACAGGTACAAATGCTCTATGATGAGTATGATCATTATGTATATGTAAAATATAGCAATAAACTTAACTTCTAAAAATGTAGCAGGTTAAAAAATCCAAAAGCAAAAAAAAAAAGTTGTAACAGTGGGACACATCCACTCCTGCCATCTAAACCAGCCAAGCCCCACTTGGTCCATACTCAATGGAGAACAGGACCTTACTTGGTTAATTCAAAATTTACTACAGATTAAATATTATAAACTACCCTGTCACAATGAGACTGCCCAGTTTTAACTGGTCAGAAAGGACTTGGCGGCTTGGAGACTGACAATGGACTGTCACAGGCTACATGCCAAGGTCACTTAGGGTAGAGCCAAAAAAAGATACTAGATTCAGTGAAGTAAGCAAAAGAAATTAACCCTGAAAATAACCCACTAATAGAAAGGAGGTCCAAGAGCTGGTAGACTTCTTGGGGTACTGAAGCTAGTATTTATCTCACCTGTTTTCGCAGCCCCCTAGTCAAGGAAAATAACAAAGCTGCCCATTTAAAAATAAAATAGCAAAACAAACAAACAAAACCACTGCCCATTTTCAGCGGGGCCCTTTGTGACAGTAGGCCTTGGCAGTTTCCATTCAACAAACTGTAGACCAAGCAGTCTGGAACCTTTAGTGCCAACTGTATTTATAGGTGCCTAAGAGGCCCATGTCTCCTGACTGGATTCTATTACCAAGCAACCAACAAACAAACAAAAACCGACTACCACTGGGATGCATCAGCCTTCCAGATTGTGGGCACATAAATTGCCTGAGGCAGCTGCCAAGTATAACTCCTGAGTGGTTAAAGAGTCCTTGCTTGCTATTGGTTGCGGACGGGGACTAAATGCCTCATGGCCGGAATATCACATGTAACACTGCCACTAGAAATGTCCATTCTAAATTGGGTCTTTTAAAACCCTACCAAACAGATTAGAGTATCTTAGTTGAGTTTAAGGGAGCTGTACGTTTACAAGATTCCAAAGGGACTAGTAGGCTCCATACACAGTTGGTTGGCTTGTCAAAAAGTATCAAATCACCCAGAGAGGATGCTTTAGACTCTGTCATCTGCAGGGCAGTGGAGCTGCCAAACAATGGAGAAACCAACTCACAACAACTGAAAAGGGCCATGAAGACAGCATCCTGCATGGGTGGTATTGTGTCATCACTGCGGCAGTATGGGCACCAAGCTCTGCACTCCAATGCAAGGGAAGCACAAAACTGCAGTGCATGTTGGGAAATACTTTTTTGTTGTTTTTGTTTGTTTGTTTTGGTTTTTTGTCTTTTTGAGACAGGGTCTTGATATGCAGTTCAGGCTGGCCTGGTCTCAAACTAGCAGTAGTCCTGCCTCAGCCTGCGGAGCGCTGGGGTTACAGGCATGCACCACCACCACTGGCCTAATGTTGGGAAATACTGAGCTTGGTTGGAATAGGAGTGGACCAGGACGCCACCTGTTTAGGCTGATTCCCAGTGTTCCCACTACCCTTTTTCCCCTTGCCATGCAGAGTACAAGTCCTGGGGTAGATTTGTGGTTCATGCCACCATACATCACCAATAGAGCCCAGAACTGTTATCTACAGGTGATTTTTTTTTTTTTTTTTTTTGCCTAATGCCTCCCTCCCATGGGATCTCACAGAGTGGGAAGTGGAACCACAGAATACCAGCACGTTTGGGTCCCTCTAGGGGCACTGAAGACATGATCTTTCCAGGCAAGCGGGTGACATTACTAGACACATAGTGTTATACAGGATCTGACCTCTCTTCCTGGGCTGCACAACTGAGGCAAAAAGGCTGGGTCCAGCAACGAGGGCAGTGGTGGTCTATAGAGGTCTACAGCAGCCTATATTCCGCACTACAGCTCACGTGGTGTTTTGACAAAACAGGCATTTGGGTTCCTCCTACCTTCCCCATCCCGGCCAGCTCCAGGGCTCCAGGCTCAGTGGACCTCTACGGTTCCCACCTCCTCCCCTGGCTAACGCCCACAGCCCAGCTCCCTCCCCAGCCTAGAGGTCTGTGAGAAGTGGTAGTAGGAACAGAACACAGCAGTTTATCCCCATGCTCACACTATTGGCTCTCAGTGCTCCTATTAAGACTCTTAAGTATCTAGATAGATTTGGGCTTGTTTGCTTTCTCCTAAGCCTTTCACATCAAATTGGTCTGTCCCCAGACACCTCTGGCAGTGGGGACTGATTGCTTTGTAAAGACTCCTGTGCCTGGGAAGTCAGCTTGTCCTACAGAGGCTCTGTCTTATGGGCTGAAGCCGCTGTTGGAAGCATGTTTATATTCTCTGTGCCTGAAGCAGGAGCTGTTGGCTTTGAACTCCATAGTAGATTTAAAACTGATTGAACTGAGTGGACCAAAGTCCAAGTTGAGAAAATCTCAAGGGGAATAATTTTTCCTCTATCATGTGCCCGTTTAAGATTTTTTTTCCAACTCTTTCTCAATTATCAATATCTATAGCGCCTGTCTGAGGCAACCATGGAGTATATTTGATTACCTCTTACAACATTTTTGTTAGGTCTTTTGTTGGCACACAAACCCTGGAGCATTTTAATAAACAGCCAGATAGGTTTATAGAACCAGTTTCTGTAAATGGCTGAATCAGTTTTGCTCCAAATGTTTCTGGGGATGATGACCCTGAACCTGAGGCTGGAGACTTTTGCAGCAAACTGTGTGATAGAGCTAAAATTGCTCTGTGCTTCTGCCCCGTGTCTTTTTCCTGGAAAATTGAATTCCCTTTTCACAGTGGAAAGACTTACCCTTCTTCCTTGCAGAAGGCTATTCTTTCCCTCTTGTCTCCAGGCGTCCCCAGCTAAGTTTCTTCCTGTGAAGGCCTTCTTCGTCTCAAACCTTTTCCACTCTGAGTGAACCTTACTCGTTTAGGCTAAAAATCCTAGTCTAAAGATTTCAGGTCCCTGTTCCAGGTGCCAGTTGTTGGAGTCTCGGCCTAGCCCTAATCTTCTAAGCAAGTGAATGGTGGACTGCTTAAATATCAGAGACAGTAGTATGATTTGGGCAGCTCCAGGAACATCAGAACTCTCAGAATTAAAAAGACAAAGAATTTCTTTGGACAGCCTGTATTTCTTCCACAGATTTCAGGGGTGCTGGAAGAGGAGCATATGAAGCCCAAAGCACTGGAAACTGAAACAGAGGCAATAAATTTTGACAATTAGGAGGACTATTTGATCTCTAAAGCTGGCAGCTTTATCGCTTTGGAATAGGGAGTGTCAGAAGCCCATGTCCCCAACTGCTTCAGCTGTGGTGTTATCTTGACTGCAGAGCACTGTGACTATGTGCTTGCCCAACACAGCCAGAGGTCTCTGTGTTCAGCAACTTAACCCTGTACAGCCCAGCCTCCAATAATAGGTGCTAGAGGTGTCCTCTTATGATGTTACTGGCTCTGACAAAGTACCATGACCACAACTACCAGAACTTTGGCGAGCTGAGGCTTTAAAGCACCACCTTACCACATCCTTTGGCAATTCGAATGAGAGTAGTCCATCAGTGACAAGGAAAACCAGGGCTGAACCAATGCGAGCCTTCTGACTAGAAGCTTCATGAACAATACCGTACGGATGAACTGAACTCATGCAACTATGCAATTGATAATAAGTTCTATGGCTGGTGATTGTTGGTGCCCCCATACCCATTTTGTGTGTATTGTATATGTATTTTCTTCTCCATGCTAAAAATCAAACTAAGGGCCTTGCACACACTAAGCAAGTGATTTACTGCTCAGCTCCATTCCTAGCCCTCCATACCCACAAATGGGTCCCTGAAAAATTAAGTCAGGGAGGGGTGCTATGTATGCTTGAGGGACATATCTTTCTCTGAGGATGGTCAGAAGTGATCTAAATATGACAAAGCTGGTGGATGATGGGACTCTATACATTGAATGTGTTGGAGATGCCCCTGGATATCACTTTTAGGAATGAGGTGCCCCTTTGGAGTTGTATATCACCTCTGGAGCTGTATATCAGGCTTACAAGGGACTACCAGGAGACAAGGACTCAAGTAATATTCCCTGTATGTGATATTTGGTGCCACACATAGGAGTCAGTGCTCAAGAAACTGCCCCTGATTATGGCATGTATTCCACCTCCACTGCCACTGCCTTCCTTGGCAGCCCAGCAGACATCCCTCAGCTTCCTCAGCCAGGTTTTAAATAACAAAATTGCTCTGTACCTTCTTCAACAAGGAAGAATATGCACTTGCCAAAATTTCCTGCTGTACCTAGACAAGCATCTGCTCAATAGAGACATTAATCCAGGAGATCTGAGAGCAAACCTCTGGTTGCAGAGGTGGGGCCATTTGAAGGCTCCATTTGAAGGTTCCTTTGACCTCGTCACTAAATGCTTTCCTGGGCCACCGGGATCTGGTCAGTTCACTGCTTCAAGCAAGTCTACCAATCCTGCTTGTGGTAGAGGTTCTGAAGAAATGTGTTCTTGCTATGACTCCGTGACAGTGCACTGAGATTGTATTCCTCAGTGTCCGATACACCTGAAAAGACAAGTATGTGCCTCAGGATCTTTGAAGGTTAGTGGACATATGAAATGGACTGGCTTTGCTGAGAGGGATATATGGATGTGTAAGTCAATGCTTACTAGAGAAACAGATTTCATGCAAAGTATACAAATATATAAGAATTTACGAGATTGGCTTACAATGACCACACACAGTCAGGTGTGGAAGAGTGGAGAAGGTCAGTCTGAGTGCTGGAGACCCAAGGACTCAGTTAAAGGCTGGAGCTCACTGTAATGTCCCATCTGAGTCTGTATGAGGAGGCCAAGGGGTCTGCTTGAAAGGCTGCACTAGAAGCCAGGCAGCAATGTCCAAGATTAATGTGAAGCCTGGAATTCTTGTGAAGAAAGAGCAAGAGCCTTCTTCTTTACTGCCCTTTTATACCATTCAAGAGTAAAGCCCACTGGTTGCTATTGCTCACCCTCAGTAAATCCCAGCAAATCTTTAGTAAATCCCCGCAAATCTTTAGTAAACCCCCAACATGCCCAGAAGTGTGCTGACCCAGTTTAATTGGGCGTTTCTTACTCAAGTAGACCCAGTCACTCAGCTATCACCATGAGTAAAGGTGAACTGCAGGAGCAGTGTATGGGTGACTTGACTCGACAACATTCTCCCTTCTTTGCTTGTAGTTCTCAAGAAGGACTAAAGAAAACTCTAGGAGTATAATATCTGAAGAAAAAGTGGAACTGCCTGGGATACCTCAGTCCTCATTCTTGTCTTTCCTAGAGAACATAACATCTTTAATATAGGGAACGACTTTATTCCTCTCACCTTTGGAAACAAGGTGTCCACCAAAGCCTTGCCCAGTGAGTCACATTGCCCCTGTGTTTATCACCCAAGCTGGGCTGTCACTCAGGGTCCTTCAGTCCATTCACTCTAGTAGCTTTCCTGAGCCTTGAGCACAACATCATATTGGATGGTAGGCTATTGTTTTTGCCCCTTGCCACCTAAGTAGTAAACCCACACTGTATTTATAACTTGCTACAGATAAATGTTCCATATCACTGGACTTACAGTTTTGTATCACCTCAACCCAGGCTTTAGTGGGTGGAAGTGTAGACTCCTGTTCTTGGATGTTGGTACAGTGAGCATCCCCACTATCCTCTATGGAGTGGGAACCCTCCCTTGGTTGTTAGTGCTTGGTGTTTAGGTGCATATTTTTGTTTGTCCACATTCTGAGGTCTCAACTGACAATTCCAGGGAATCAAAACAGTCCTATCCAATATCCTACTACACAAAGTCTGTCTCCTTTCCCCAGTACACTGTTACCCACCTCAACTCCCTTTCTGTTTTTCCCATCTTTCTGCAACTAGTTCCTCTCCCTGCTGCTGTAGGTCTCAGCATAGATACGACCACTGCCAGTCAGGTGTTCAGTCTGTTGCTTCCCTCATCATTGCACTTACCACCTGTGTTTAAGTGTCTGTTAGTCTGGATTTCCCTATTAGAATAAGGCTCACAAGAACGGAGACAGCATGAGCCAGTTCTTTTCATCTTTCTACCCAACATGGCCTGTACATATTTGTCAAATAAATACATGAATAAATGATGTGTATGGTTCAGGGAAAGAGGAAGAATCTACGTGATTTAGAAAAGCCTCTGGTCCCCACTGCCCCACCGCCCTAGAACTATTGCTCTGCTTTCCTCCTTCACATAGCGGATTACATCTGCAGAAAATCTTTGCAGTATCTAAAGTGTTATATTAGGATCTGTACTTCTACAAATCAGCTTTATTTGACCGACCTACCCTGTGAGTCTTCGTGAGAGACAAAATTATGAGCCAGCTGTAGGGACAGGTAGAGAGAGATGTAAATAAAGGTGATATAGAACATGGCTGGCATGGCTGATGGTTGTGTATTTACCCCAAGTCCATCCCTAAGGAAGCTAACTCTTGGGAAATTATTACATGTCCTCATTATGTGCTCCTTATGCCCCCCGTCCTTTTCCTTAACCCAGAAACAAAGGCTAAGACCCTTATTGGAAAAAAAAGACCCTTATTGGCCTAGATTATGCCAATCAATGAAACAGTTGGTTTTAGAAGCCATCTTACCCCTATAAATATGAGTACAGTGGTCCCCTGGCCCCTGGGAAATTCATTCTAATTTCCCCTGCCTAATAGTGCATCGCTGCTTGGCAGCTGTTCCATGCATTTGCAACCTTATAAGTAAACTTTTTCCTTGTATTAATTTAATTTCTGACTTCCACTGTCGGTATGAGACCCGAGTTCCTCATTCTGTGTGGGAGGCCTCCGGCTCCAAGCCAGCCTCACCTCACTGCCTATTTTTCATCAGGATAAAGGTGAAGGACCTGGAGATATCTGGGAGGAGACACGAGGGTGTTGAAGACCTCTGGCCCCTCACAGAACACCTGTCTGATGCCACACAGCCAAAATGGGACATTGCCATAGACATTCTGCCCCTTTCCTCACAAGCCTGGGGTCCCTTTCCTGGTTGATTAAAAGCCTGACTCAAAGCAGCAGCAGTGCCCTTCCCACCACTTGAGAACAATAGAAGGGGAATTATGACTTCTCCTACTGCATCACAGCCTTCCAACAGGACATTCTTAATTCATTTGTCCAACAAACTACTCTTACAACTGATCTAATTACTACATTACATGTTATTATCTTTAAGGTAGTTGCTCAGGGTACAAGATATGGGCATGTTATGAAATTTTGTCTTACCTTTATTCCATAAAATAAACTTTTTCAAGAACTGTCCTAGGAGGTCAGAGAGGGCTGAGGCCCTTGGGTGAGCAGGAAATGACAAAGGACGAACAGCTTCCCCAAAATAAGTGTATTCCTCAGCTTGCTCAAATACTAAAGCTGAGTCCTCAGAAGCTAGGGCTATTCCTTCCTTCACTTATTTCCCTTCCTTTCTGCATCCCTACAGTGGAACATGGAGGAAAATTGTGCCACAGAAAAATGCCCCTCTGCCTACCAGGCCCTGAAAAATACAATATTATTACCAGGAATTAGCTTCAGAAATAAGATTCCCCTCATATCTCCTGCACTGGATGCTTTATTCTTTCCTTGAACATGGAGGCAGTAGTACTTTGTCTGAAGAACCAATTTCCTGGGTTAACAAAAGCATTAATTTATCCAGAATATCATGTTCACCTGTTCATCCAGCAAATACATATAAAGTAATGTTTATGTGCTAGTTTCCTTAGATAAAGAAAGAATTGTTGGGATCTGAGGTTATGATCTGTGATAGAGCATTTGCCTAGCAAGCAGAAGGTCCTGCCTGGATTCAGGCCCCAGTTTCATTAAAAATACACACACAGTTCTTGTTCTCGAATTGATCAGTCTAATTAGTGGGAAACCAGACTGACTGCTAGGTACTGTGATAGACTTATGCATTTATGGCCTGGAAGTGGTCCTGGGAATGGTAAAGATCAGAGGAACCTTCTCAAGGAAAATGGAACCAGCTGAGTCTTAAGAAGGGAGGTTGACTAAAACAGAAAAGGGGAAGGGAGAGTGATGTACAATTGCAGGGAGAGTGAACACCAGGCACCAAAGTCAGGAGATAAGAGAAATAATTCCTTGCTGAGCACTTAACCCTGAGATGGATGCTACTCTATAACTTCGAGCACTATGATCTTATTTGGCTCTCAGAAGCTCCCTTTGAAATAAGGTACTACAGTGAGTCCTATTTCATAAATGAGTACACTGCAGCATAAAGAAGTGAGGTAAATATATTGACCAAGGTCACAGTTTACTTCATAAGTGATAAAACCAAGACTCAAACCAGGAAGTCTGAGTCCTGAGCTACTGCTCTTCTCTTTGTTATCTGGGACTTGGAGTTCACGTAAGTGGCCTTTTGCAAAGGAGTGTGAGATGCCCAGGATATAAGGACTGGAAGTAAGAAGACAGGTAGGCATAAGGTGGCATTACGAATGTAGGGTTTATATACCACGTACTGGCATCAGACTATCTCAAAGCTAGCACAGACCTACACGATGGATTTTGAGGAGAAAAGTGCTCTGATTTGTGTATTACTCTGTGGACATTGAGCAGAATAGATAACAAGGAAATAGGATTACTGAAGATGATAACAAGAGTTGGTCAATTATTTTGGTAATCCAGGCAAGAGCTGGTGAGGGTCAGAAAATGAAAGCTTGAGCAATAGAAATAGAGTAGAAAAGGGAAAATGGGAGCAGGGAGACGTGTGTGGGAGTCACATTTCCTAATCTGAATAAAAACAGGGACCAAGTGGGTAGTCCGAGGGCATTATAAACTCCCAAGAATGAGTTTTGACTGACACAAAATACAAGGAAAATCATCAATAGCATCACACTACGATGTGTGTGATGAAAATTTACTAAGAAACTAGACTTCAGGTACTCCCACCACTGTAAATAAATAAAATAATAACTTAATAAATGAGGCAGTTGATATATTAATTTATTTGATTGTAATAACCATGTATATATCAAACCATTTTGTATATTTTATATATAATTTCACTTTAAAATAAACTGGAAGAAAACTAATTACTCTAGATTTCTGAGCCTTGTAAGTAAAGCACTACAATAGAAAGAACATTTGAAAGAGAAGAACCTTGTGTTGGAATATTTTTTCTTAATCTTGAATTAAATATTCAGTTCTAAAGCTATTTTCCCAATGGCCTTGAGCAATTTACTCAATCTCATTGAGCCTTGGTTACTCGAGAGGGTGAAATGATTTGATGTAGGTAAAATACGTAGTCAACCAGTATTTTTAAAAGATGCAATAAATTATTGTTATTATGGTCTCTCAGGGATGTTATTAGAAATAAAATAACAAGTCAAAGTACCTAGAATACCATCTTAATGAGATGCTATTGGTTGTCAGAGACCCTTTCCATGGTACCAGTTATCAGAGACTGCTGCAGTCAGTCCGCAGTCTCCTGCCAAGTGTTACAGGGGCACATGGTGAGAAGAAAGAGCAAGAGACAAAACAGAGGTGCAGGTAGGGATATGGAAGGGTCCACAGAGAACAAAAGCCCACCCAGAACCTTGGTATTAATTCACTGAGGAACGTGGTGAGGCACTTGTGGCTGGATATGCTGGAAAACTGACTATGCTGGCAAGACTTAGAATGAACAGAGTATTCGTGTGGACAATGAAGAGACAGGATGGCAGTGAGGCAACTGCAGTTTCCCCAGGGGCCTTATCATCTTTGGTATGTCTTATCTTGCCCTGTGGCTGCTGCAGAAGTCATTAGCCCTGGGGCTTCTAGCTGTGACCAGAAAAGAACAGGGAATTAATATCCACATTCCAATCTGGCTCAAAGGCAGGACCAGGACAAGGATAAGCTTGGATGTCCTCTATACTCCATTTATAATTTGTGGTCCTCAACACTTGATAAACTTAAATATCCTTTCTTCCACATTAGTAATTTTAACTAAGTGCTCTCAAGGCAGGAGATCCGTGGGAGGCTGGAAGCTCTTGAAACTCTGTTTGTCTTGGTGAGAAGGCTCCACCCAGCTCAGAGTCCACGGAAGATCATGTGTCTGGGATTTAAGTGGTCAGCACATGACACTGCCCTTTCCTCCATCTGGACAGATAACTGTTTCTTTCATCACCCGAGCAGTGGAGATGAAGAAAGTGAGTACTTGGCAGTGCTCACTCTCATAACTGGTAAGAACCATACGAGAAGATATGGTTTAGGTGATAGGGCAAGAGAAACTCCATTTTTCTTTTGTGTAACTCCATTTTTAAGAGAAGTCACTTAAGTTCACTTAAACTGTAGATGAACTCACTCCTGATCCCCTCCCCCATGGTTAGTCATAAAACCCACCAAAAAAAAATCAGAGCTATAAAATAGGAACTGAACAACAACAACAAAAAACAACAAATTGGAAAGTGAGCTAAACATTGAACCACAATGTCCACCTTAGGTCTGCCTGACTAGGACATGACCAACCACTTCTGGGAAATGTAAACCTTGTGACCATTCTGTGACATTCTTGTTAAATTCCCAGAAATGAGCTAATGTGGTTGTATGGTTACTATGGAAACCCAAAAGGGTATTTAAACTGGAGGTGGACCCCAGACTGGTGCAGACATCCTCTCTGATTCCTTGTCAAAGACTGTCCATCAGCCAGCTCTTGAATAAAGCTTTGTTCGTTCCTGCATTTTCAGTCTCTTGTGAATGCCTGTCCCATTTAATCTCTCCATAACAGTGGAGGCCACGGCAGCAGGATTTGCAGCTCACAGGAAGGACCCTCCTTTGAGAAGTTCCTGTGCCTCCCAGCCTAGCTGGCTGCTCTTCAGGTGGAAGGGTGCCCCGGCTGATTCCCCCTGGCCACATGGGGATGACTGTGACCTATGACATGGAGGCGCAAAAACAGAACTCCACTGTATGACCTAGGTAAGGTTAAAAATTGGGTCCTATTGTTTGCCTTTTATTTTTCTTTCCAAACTGACAGTTTGATAGGCCTGGGCTTCTAGACCTGGGAGCCATATCGTCTCAGCATACCTGGGAATTTGAGCAGAGTTTTTGTCTCTGAGCAGAATTTGAGCAGAGTTTTTGTCTCTGAGCAGAATTTGAGCAGAGTTTTTGTCTCTGAGTTTTTGTATAGTTTGTCTTTGGGTTTGTTCAGAATCACTTTCTGAGTTTGTTTGAGATTTGGTCAGTTGTGGTGTTTGAAGTGTTTTAAATTGATGGTCGGAGGTCATTCGTAATTCCCAGGGTCAGTTTGATTTGTTTGTCCATTTGCCTGCTCTGTGTCTTTTGTTCTGCCCCCAAATGTGCCTGCCCTTACAGGTTATTGCACTTGAGGCTATTCTTGGAATTAGAAGTCTGATGGCAGTCCTGTTTCTGCCCTTCCTGCCCCTCTACATTGTCCACCTCGAAGCTCAGAGAGACCTGGATCCAGCCTGACTGCTCCAAATTGCTACAACTACAGCTATCATTTCAAACTTTATTAGCCTTTTTCTCTTGCTTGTGTTGTGAGCTGAGCACACAATTGTTATATTCAGTTGCTATGGATGCAGCTGGCAGCAAGCCAACCATGCTGGAATGCATGATCAAGAACTTTGATAAATTTAAAGAGACTATGGGGTAAGGATGAAGAAAGGGAAATTTTGTACACTGTGTGAACTAGAATGGCCTTCTTTTGGAGTAGGCTGACCCCCAGAGGGGATGACTGACCCGCTTGTAGCCCTGAATATTCCTACTGGAAACCCTGGGCATTGGGATCTGTTTCCAAACATAGATTCCTGGCTGTGTGTGGTTTGATCATTGCCTCAGTGGCTCTGAATGTATATTTGTGGGTTTCCTGATTGAGTTCTGGTTATTGCAGAAAATTTCTCAGAACAGAAGCACCCCGTTTTACCCTCCACCCCAGAGGAGGATGGTCTTGTCTCTGGTCTCCTGCCACTTTATCCCAGTCCACCTGATGCCCCTGCTGGATGCCCTCCCTAACTGGATGAGGGCTCTTTCTCAGTGTCGAAGCCGAGTGGGGAGTCACTGCGTGGTACAAGCCTGCAGCTTCCCACTCTTCTCGCCACCAGAGGCAGCCCTTCCCCGAGCAGGTGGCTGACTCAGACAAGGAGCTCTCTTCCTCAACTCCAGCCCCTGTTTTGCCTCTCTGTGGTGGGACCAGGAGGGAATCCTCAGTCTGCCTTAGTGTACTTCCCTTCCCCATTAGTGATTTGTATAATTGGAGGACTCAGAATCCCCCCTTTTCAGAACAGCCACAAGCTTTGATTATGTTGCTTGAGTTGGTGTTTAAGACTCATCGTGCCACTTGCAATGATTGTCAGCAGATCCTATTAACTTTCATCATTTCAGAAGAAAGAAGTTAGAGTTCAAAAGGCAGCTGAGGAACAACTAAGGTTGGACACTAGGGGAGCTGAGCAGGATAAAGACCCAGCAGTAGCCTGCGTGCTGCCGTAAGACACCCCTAACTGGGACTGTAACGCTGATGAAAGGATGAACGCCCTTAAGGAACACCATTGGGTTCCAACAAAAGGGCTCCTTTCTGCAGCTTGTCGTTGCCACCAACCTAAATAAAGAAGCAGAAGTGTACCAGGGAGCAGATGAGACCCCCGCTGCATTCCTCAAATGCCTCGTGGGAGCCTATGGAACGTATATCCCATTTGACTCCGAGGCGCCCAAAAATGCTTGAGTTGTTAACATGGCTTTTGATTCCCCATCGGCCCCTGATAAATGCCACAAGCTGCAGAAGTTGAAAGGGTTTGCAGGTATGAATATAACCCAGTTGATAGAAGTGCCTCAAAAAGTATTTCATAATAGAGAAGAATGGAAGCTTAAGCGGGAGCAGAGAAAGGTGATATTAACAGCTTACAAGAAGAAGGTACAGTCAGGACCTAGGGATGAGGAAAAAAGGCCAACAGGGAGCAGGTCATCAGACTCTCCTAGACCCAGACCAATGTGCCTACTGCAGAGAGAAGGGACACTTCAGGTGAGAGTGTCCGAAGTTGTGCGACAAGGAGAAGAGGGAGACAAAGGAAGTGTTTGTGCTGGAATCGGAAGAAGTCTCAGATTGACAGGCTCATGGGTCTTTGTTTCTCAGCCCACAGAGCCCATGTGAACTGTCAATGTACATTTCGACTACCACTCTGCCTATGTAGGAAGAATATTGCCTCCTGGATTCATTTGTTAGGGAATGGCCTGTGAGACTCAAGATTTTCCAAAGGTTGGGGCAGAGGACAATCCCCCTGGCCTTGCAATTCATGTGCTCCCAATGACAGTAGAGTTAATGAGACATGCAAAACAAGCCTGCTTGAGACAGTACCCAGTGACAATGGAAGCTAGAAAAGGAATTAAACCGCATAGTCAGAAGCTGCTTGCAGTTGGCATACTGAGAGAGTGCCAGTCTCCCTGGAACACATCATTCCTACCAATCTGCAAGCCTGGGACCAAGTATTGCCCTGTCCAGGACTTGTGAGGAGTGAACACCCTGGTTATAACTCCTCACCCGACTGTACTTAACCCCTACACCTTGCTAAGTTTGCTCCCACATACTTGAACCTAGTATACTGCATTAGATTTGAAGGATGCTTTCTTTGTATTCCTTTGCCGGTCACGTCTCAAGAGTTGTTTGCTTTTGAATGGGAAGGTCCAAAGAGGGGACGAAAATGTCAATTAACCTGGAAAAAGTCACCGCAGAGATTTAAGAATTTCCCAACCGTACTCGGAGAAAGCTTTGTCAAAAGATTTAGTATCTGTTTTGAAGAAAGTACTAAAATAACTCTCCTGCAATATGTCGAGGGCCTCTTGGTGGCAGCAGAGAGTCAGAAATTATGTCGAGGGAACAAAGAAATCCTTAAGTTTGTTGCAGGACAAAGGGTACTGGGTGTCAAGGGAACAGGCCCAAATATATGTGCAGGCTTTAAAGTTTCTTGGATTTGTGTTAAAGGGAGGTACCCCTTCACTGTCAACCTCCATCACCCAGGCAATTCAGGACTTGAAAGAGCCTTTGACTAGAAAAGATTTGAGGGAATTTGGGGGAATAGTCAGATACTGTTGCTTTTGGTTCGCCAACTTTGAATTCGTTGCCAAACCCCTGTATGAGGCTTTGAAAGGAGGAAATACCTTCCCTTGGAATTGGACCCTGAGCACCAAACAACTTTTTAGACTCTGAAGGAAAAAAATTTATTAAGTCCTTCTCTGACTTTGCCTGATATCACTTAGCTGTTTCAGCTATTTATACATGAGAAAGAAAGGATGGCCTGGGGCATTCTAACCCAGGCTTTGGGTCCCTGGAAATGCCCAGTAGCCTACTTGTCAAAGAGACTAGATAATGTGGCAGCTGGGCCGCCTCCCTGTCTGCTTGCCACCACAGCCACTGCTATACCAGTAAAAGAAGCTGATAAGCTGACTTTGGGGAAAAAACTGGAAGTGTTTATTCCCCATGTAGTAGAAACTTTGCTGAGGGGTCCTGGTGGTAAGTAGTTCTCAGGTACTAGGCTAGTCCAGTACCAAGGGGCACTTCTGGAGGATTCTCAACTCACTATTAAAACTGTACAGGGCCTCAATCCTGCCTCTCTTCTGCCAGTGTCTCTGTATTGACCTGAGCATGACTGCATGGAAACAGTCAAGGCAGTCTACTTGGCTAGGCTGGATCTACTGGAGACACCCCTCCAGAACCCTGACCTAACCCTATAGAACATACGCCTCCAGCAGCGGCATGGTAATCAATGGGGTTCAGAGGGTGGGAGAAGCAATTATCACCCTCAAGCAACTGTCTGATCTGAGGCTTTGCCTCCTGGAACATTGGCACAAAAGGCTGAACTGATTGCTCTTACTTTAGCCTTGGACATAGGAAAAGATAAGCCAATAAATGTTCATTTATACTGACTCTCATTATGTCTTTACCACTTTGCATGTGCATGGCACCATCTACCAGGAAAGAGGCCTCCTAACCGAGGGAGGAAAAGACATTAAAAACTCTCAGGAGATATTAAACTTATTACTGGCTGTTTTGCTGCCCACCAAAGTAGCCATGTTGCATTGTCTAGGCAATCAGAAAGGCAATTCTCTAGAGGCTGAAGGAAACTGAGCAGCACATCTAGCAGCCAAACAACCTGCTGTTGTCATACTACATAGCTCAAGCTCTAGTGGGTCCACTCCTCAATCCACTCAAGTATTCAGTGGGTCACAACAAAGGTGGCTGCAGAACAAAATGGTAGGCAAGTTTTGCCAGGAGAGAAGGCATTCCTTCTTGAGGCTGTAGGGTATTTTGTGAGCCAGGAACTGCATAGCCATACTCACTTGGGAAAGAGCCATGGCAGAGCTGCTTAGCCATCACTTCTGTATCTCTAGACTTTGGACCTTATGAGCTTCTAGCAAATAGATGCTCAGCTTATGCTCACACCAATCCACTTTCTCATCCACAGCAACAGTTCGGAGTTTGCAGACAAGGAACGCTGTCTTTTGAGGACAGTGAAGGGGACCTTACAGAAATCAAACCCACCAGCAGAAACAAGTATCTGTTGGTCCTCATTTGCACCTATTCGGGCTGGGTGGAGGCCATCCCCATGAGATCTGAGACAGCTAGAAAGGTGGTAAAAGCTCTGGTGGAGTAGATCATTCCATGGTATGGGCTCACCATAATGGTAGGTTCCAATAATAGACCTGTTTTTGTGGGTTAAGTGGTTCAGAGCCTCTCTGCAGCTTTGGGGCTGAAATGGAAGCTACACATAGCCTATTGGCCACAGATTTCTGACCAGGTAGAGAGACAAAACCAAACTTTGAAAACCACCCTACCCAAGTTTTGCCAAGAGACTGGGGCAAACTGGATGGCTATGCTTCTGATGGCCCTGCTGTGATCCCATTGCACCCCATACTCACTCCATTCTAAATGTTTGGGAGACCTCCCCAGCTTGTGCACATTTTAGAAAGATTACAGGTAGTAGGGACTTTAGACCTGCATCGACAAATAAAGGCTTTGCAAAGGACACTAAAGGAATTCCAGAAGGTCACATTACAGCAACATCACATTCCAATTCATTGTCCTGTTCATTCTTTAGAACTGGGAGACAAAGTGTTAATTAAAACCTGGAGAGAGGAGCCCACTCCAGCCAAAATGAGTGGGGCCACATGACATAGTCTTGGCTATGACTACTGCTCATAAACTTATAGGTTGTGCTCCATGGACTCACCATTCCTGAGCCAAGAAGTGGGAACAAGAACTTCCTGAAGAATCAACAGCCATGCACTGCCATCCACACCTGAAACTGAGCCCCATCCATCCCCACCAGAGCTTTGCTCCTCGTGTTGCTCTCAAAGACTACAGTAGAAACTGGCTGCAACCCAATTGATATGATAATCCCCTTGACCATCCTGACTCCAGTTCTCTTGATGTGGACAACTTCAACCTCAAAGATAACTGAATCCCAGATAAAAACAGACTCCTTAGGTGAACTTGGAGAACACCTTTATAACTACATCATTTTGTGCCCCCGGATAGACTTGTCATCTTCAACAAGCTGAGCAGGCTTTGCTATGACTCCTGTGTGACTAGCAAAATGTTGAATTTATAATTCCCATCAGTAAATTCTGGATCCCCACTGGTGGCAAGACAAAGCTGATCTCGGGACTCACCCCTTCCCTGTGTTTGAGGTCCAGATAAAAGTAACCAGATGGGACAAAGCTGACAGAGGATATATATATATATATATACCCAAAAACCGCTAAGGCAACATGTAATAATGAAAAGGAAGCATACTGTCTCTGCTGGGGTTATGAAACAATAGGGCTATCACTGACACTATGTGATAGGCATTTGGTGTAAACCAGGATTCATAGTCTGGACTCTGTAACCCATTGGTGGGCCCAGAATGATAACTACATCCAGGTTTATAGGGAAAAGGGAGCCGGCTGTAACACTGGGTATTCAGCTGGTTTCTGTTTACAGGTCACGATAATCCTAAAGAACATTAATGACCCTGTCTGGGCAACAGGGCTCTTCTGGGGGAGTTTGCCTGCTTGTACAGAAGTTAGGCTCATGGGAGGACCCAAGTATCATACACATAACATGAACAGAGACCTCCCCTAGAAGGTTGGCTGCTCCTTTTCCTTCCCTCTCCCATGAGTTGCACTGATCTGATACTCCCATCCTAAAGGTCCTGCCTGATACTCTAAAAGGTAACCTTTCTGTCTAGGATGCCATGCAAACAGATGTAGAAAAATTGAGTGCCAAGTGAGGGATATATCAGATGCTTAATGAAACCCATTATCTTTTCAATGAATCTAGCCCTGTTTTAGCCAGGAGTTGTTAGATGTATGTAAGATCAAGTCTGCCCTTTTATGAGATGATAAGTACCTCAAAAGAAATTACCCCCAGTCAAACTCTGCACTCCAGAAGATAAAACTCCATTGCCTCTTTTTCTGATAGAAAAACTGTATATGGACAGAGATTTCATGTGGGAGAAGGATGCAACTAGGTTGCTTGCAACCAAACTGTGCCACTTACAGAGTACCACAGTGTTCCTGTTTACTCTGCATTAATGGATTATTCAAGTGCCTTGACTATAGACAAAAAGTCATACAGTATGGCCCCTGCCTTCTGATCATGATTATTCCCTGGATATCCACTGTACAAGGGGGCCCAGAAACCTGGCATGTTTCTTGGCCATCAGGCATGGTCAAAACAAGACTTTGTGGTTTTGCCAATACTGGCCAGGATAAGTACCGCAGCATCCCTGGGGATGGGCATTAGGGCAAGAGCCCATTCATAAATAGGACTCCAAAGGCTTATCAGATTGACCCACAGTACAGAACAAAGTGTGATAGGGGTTCAAAGTGTGGTCAGACAACTTTACATGACCAGGTGAACTCTTTGGCAGAGTTGGTGTTACGACACAGAAGAGGAACTAACCTGCTCTTTGTGGAACAAGGGGGCCTTTGTGCTTCCCCAGAGGAAGAGTGCTGCTTCTATACAAACAGCTCTGCAGTTATACTAGAAACCCTGGACAAATTAGACCAAGAGGCAAAAGAAAAAGAAACACAATATGGTAAACAAGGATGGTATGAAAAATGTTCAACTGGAACTCCTAGTTGACTTCTATGATTACTAGCCTGGCAGGACCAATTTTGATAACAATGGCCCTTCTGACTTTTGGGCCATGCCTTATTCAATGGAAAAAAAAAACAGATTACAATCCAAAGTAAACCAGGTCCAAATGATGATTTTTAAAAGAGGCCACAGAATATGAGGCAAAAAGTATTCCCCTGCCATATGAGAAATGAGAATATATGTCCTGAGAAAGGAAAATATGTCCTTGAGGGGGGAATGATAGGGCAAGAGAAACTCCATTTTCTTTTCTGTAACTCCATTTTTAAGAGAAGTCACTTAAATTTGCATAAACTATAGATTAATTCACTCCTCACTCCCTTCCCACAGTTAGTCATAAAACCCACCAAAAAACCAGAACTATAAAACAGGAACTGAACAAACAGAACAAACTGGGGAGTGGGCTAAATGTTAAACCACAATGTTCACCTTAGGTCTGCCTGACCAGCACATGACCAGCCACTTCCAGGAAATGTAAACCTTGTGACAATCCTGTAACATTCTTATTAAATTCCCAAAGATGATCTAATGTGATTATATGGTTATTATGGAAACCCACAAAGGTGTTTAAACTGGAAGCGGTCCCCATACTGGCATGGACATCCTCTCGGACTTCTTGCCAGAGACTATCCATCAGCCAGCTCTTGAATAAAGCTTTGTGTGTTTCTGCATTTTCAATCTCTTGTAAATGCCTGTCCCACTGAATCTTGCCATAACATAGGTGCACTGCCCAACAGGCAGGTTCAACTCCCCAACTCCCCACCCCCTCATAACTATGTATGGGAAACCACGGGCATCTCATTCATGGGAGGCTGTTCCTGTAAAACTCACAGAAGGATGGGGTGGGAGAGGAAGTGAAGCCAGATGGAGAAAGGCCAAGTATCTCTTTAATAGGATTTTGGTTTCTAGAAAAAAATGTAGAAAAAGGAATCTAGAGAAAGTGATCTTCATGCCACATTCCATTTCATCATTCCATGTGGACTTCCAGAGGCTACCATCCAATACACCCACAGATGCTAGCCCACTGGAGGGAACCGTTTCCTCCGGAGTGCTGGGCAAACCGCTGCACTTTGCACTGGGAACCAAGAGAGCTCAAGCTGCCTGGCACGTCACTGGGACTCCATTTCTGGATCTTCTCTTGATGTTCTCAGTCTTGAAAGGGGTGAGATGGGTTATGTAAGTTTAAAATTCATCCACTTTGTTTTGCCAGCTTTTAGACAGACGTCCCTAAATCACCTATATGCTAGCTAGGAGGAGATAACAGGGAAGGAAATAAGACATGGGAATCATAGCTCTCTATGCAGAGTTGAGCCAGGATCTGACCCAGGGAATAAAATGAAAGTCAAGCTTTTTTCTACTTTGAGTTAGCTCCTGGGCATCTATAGACCTAAATATCTCTGAGTTTTGTTTTATTGACTTTTCAGTTAGCAAAAACAGCTTTAATCTCTGACTGCCTCTGAAGAAAACTCTGATGAGGAAGAAAGGCTGAGGTAGAGGATCACAAGTTCCAGGAACTATCCTGTCCACTAAGACTCCTTAATGCAGTGCCCATTGTAAAGGACTATAAGCTCCTCATTTAAAGTGAGTTAGGGGTTCCCAGTGAAGCCACTGCCTCCTGTAAAGCTTTGGACTAAATAATGAGAGGTGGTCATAAGTGGTGCACACTTATAATCCCAGCACTAGCAGGGCTGAGACAGGAGTATCGATGGGAGGTTGAGGCCAGCCTAGGCTATATAGTGAGTTCAAGGCCAGCCTGAACTCTATATTGAGATCCCGTTTCAAAGGCAAAACAAAACAAATTGTATTATAAATAATGAAAAAGAGACACAAAAGATAAAGGACTAAGATGCTCCATCTTTTGGGGAGATGAAATCAATGTACCTAAAATAAGGACTCAGAAAGGACACAGTCAGAACTCCCAACAATGCAGGATTTCTCTGGACAGGAAAACAAAGAGGGATGAAAATATTGTAAAATGAGATTATACCGATGCTTGAGCAGTACTCTGGATTTGCAAGAAAGCATTCAATTGCTCACTTTAAATAGGTAGATTGTATGATGTGCAGGTTTTATTTCAATAAGTGTGTCAAGAAAAAAAGACACATGATATGTATTAGTAGACAGGAAATGAGAGACTTAACTTAATGGGCTGTGACTTTGGTTCCTTACTCTTTCTATCTGTTTCCTCATCTGTGAGGTGAAGGGTTTGGGCTAGATGATCATTGCTAAGGTTCCTGTGTTCATTTTCTGGGGCTGCTCTAACAATTACCACAAAGTTGGGGGCTTTAAACAACAAGAAACTTATTCTTTCACAGTTCTGGAGGCCGGAAGTCTGGAATCAAGGCATTAATATCACACTCACTCTAAGAACTCAATCCATTCCTTGCCTCATACTATGGCTTATGTCTAAATGTCCCCTTAAGGCCTCGTGCACTCATAGGTGGGTGTCTTAGTTACTTTTGCTGTTGCTGAGACAAAATACCTGACACCCACAGGTTAAAAGAGGAAAGGTTTATTTCCGTTCACAGTTTGTAGGTTTCAGTGCTGGCTCCAAGGCAGGACAGCATGGCAGAGGGGCATCGCAGAGGAGAAACGGTTCATGGTAAAGCAGGCAGGAGACACAATCAGCAAGCGGTGAGCAGCAAGCCTCCCTTTCATTTTTATCCCCTCAGGCTACAGGCCTTTTGGGTGGCGCCACTTGCGCCTAAGGTGAGCCTTCCCATTATCCACACCCAGAACTATGCTGAAGCAGTGTAGTTATCACACATAGCACCTTCAAAAAGTACCACCTATGAGCTCATGAGGCTTTGTCAGGGAGGAGGGCAAGCCATAGCAGTGACACTTTTAGAAGGTGACTAGATCATGGGTATTTGATACTAGATCACAGGTTTGTGTCACTGGATTAGTCCACTGATTGCTTCAGCATAGGTGTGGATATGACTGTGGATGATGGATTTATTGAAAAGAGAAGAGCAACCTTGGGTTTGAGTGTCACCAACCAATAGGTTTATAGTCTGGATTGAATAAAAATGGAAAGAAGAAAGAAGTCTCATTGCTTCCTGTCTGCCATGCCCCTCTGCCATGCCGCCATGCCTTAAAGCCAGACAACTATGGACTGCAACCTCCACAAACATTAGCTAAAAAAAACCTTCCCTTCTTTAATTTGTGGATGTCAGGTATTTTGTACCAACCGCAAGGAAGTAACTAAGACTCCTTTTGGCTCCAATTCCCATAATTGCTGTCATTCTCTTCACATCTCTCTGCTCTGCCTTCACATCCCTTCTCTTTTGTATGCCTGTTTCTCTCAAAATGCCCTGCTCCTTTCTATGAGAATACAATGATTATAGTTAAGACCTGCCTGGACAATCAAAGATAAAGTCCTCCCTCAAGATCCCTAATTGAATCATATATTTTACCATGTAAATTAACATTCACCTATTCCAGGGAATTGACAGAAGTCTTAGAACTGGGAAGGGAGAAGTAATTTATCTATAGATCTTTCCAAGTTTTTAAGAGAACTGAAAAAGCCAACATGGAAAAAAATTGCCTTCTCTTTCCAGATACCCTCTCTTCACTTCCCTTCCCTTCCTTCCTAGTTCTTATTTAAATAACTTCTATCTGTATGGAATTTAATGGTTTGAAAAGCTATGCATTTTTCAGCTCATTTCATTCCCATAAAACCTGTAAATTTGGTTTTTTATCACTATAATTCCATGTCTCATGAGTAAATGAAGACTTGGGGAGATTAAGTGACCTAACCAAGGTCACTAGCGTGGAAAAAGCCTTTGCACAGACTCTAACCTAGATCCTTGGGCTCCAAAGCCTGTGGCTCTGCCATCCCCTGCCTGAATCTTGGTGTAGGATCAAGAAGTTTCAAACCAGGATCGAGCAGCTGCACTCAGAGTAGATACAGTTGTCATTGTTCTTCCCTTTGAACACAGCTAACAACCCTGGGCAGTCCATAGAAAACCAACATCAGATGACTCCAAGATGGGAGGAAAAGAAGGCAGCCTGACTGGAGACATGGGACTGAGGTCCCAAGTGCCAAGGAGCCCTGGGGTTTCTTTCCCTTTTTGTTTTCCTTTTCTTTTTTCCTTTTCTTCTATATGCCAGACTAGGTGCTAGAGAGCTGCCCAGAATGCCAACAGACACAAGCAAAATAAAATGTCAAGAAAGCCTTCTTGCTCTCTCTAGCCAAAGTACTAAGCAAAAAGGCAAGGCACCAAGATAGGAAATATTTAGGTAATAACTACCCTACCCCAGGCAGATGCCATGCAAAGAGTTACTTGCTCCCCTCTGACCCGTGTAGGCCAAATCGGGAACCAAGAGTGCCCACCTTTAGCCAGCTCCAATGAAGTACCCTCCTCATCTCTCACACCTCACTAGGTGTTATCAGAGTTCGGAGAGCCAAGATTTGCATCCCTATCCAGAAGTAACTGGCTTCCTGTCTACTGATAATGCGGTGCTGTCCTGGCCCTGCCAGGGTGAAATCAGAGGCAGCCATCTGCAGAGTCTGAAATTCCACACTGACCCAATAGTAAGGAGACACTTTTCCCCCGACTCTGGGTTTTCAAAGGAAAAGAGACAGCCCCGCCTCTGTCTGGCATTAGTGGGGTAATACCCCCCACCCCGCACACACACACCAAGCAGCAAGGTGTCAGAGGAGGCCTGCTGAATAGAATATTTAAATAAGAGTGAGGAAGCCCAAAGTGTCCCATAGACAATTTAAAAAATCATACATCATTCTAAAAACCAGGGAAATATCAGCCTCAACAGACAAAGACCTCAGCAGGTGACAACACTGAGATGAGCAAGGCACTGGAGTTGTCTGCTGAGGATTTTAAACAATTAATAGAATACTGCCATGAGCAGTTATGAATACATTTGAAACAACAAAAAATAGAAAGTTTTAGTCAGTAGACAATACAAAGAACACAAAATGGAAACTTTAGAACTGAAAAATACAGCTACCAACGGAATTCCCCACCAAACCCTCAATGCATGGCCACAGCAGCACAAGGGAAGGGACAGGGCAAAGAATCTCTGAAGTTGAAGTAGCAGTATAAATGACCTAAGCTGAACAAACATAAATTGGACAAAAAGATTTTCCTTCTCCTCCTGGGTTTTCTAAATCATATTAGACAATTGAAGTAAAATGCAAAACTTTATCTGAACATGTCTCTCAGTGTAGATAGGAGAATATTTAATCAAATGATCTTACAGATGGGGAAGTGGAAAGTCTTAAAGTAAGGCTTCCACATTTGTCTTAGTCTGGTAGAATGTGGATGCCCTGGATCTTTGTGGTGAAGGAAAGTTTTGTGTTTTATGGTGGTAACTGCAGGAATCTGTAAGATAAAATGGCACAGGGTTATATGCACACACTGTACCCATATCCCTGTACTGGCTGGATTTTGCACTCTAACTTCATAAAAGATATGGATTGGGGAACACTGGGTAAAGGAGACGCAGGACCTCCCTGTGCTATCTTCACAGCTTCCTGTGTATCCAAACCTACTTCAAAATGAAAATGCTTTATAAAGAAGAGTGGACGGGCATCATCAAAGGCAATGGGAGGGCCCCCTTTGCAGTCTGGAGGCTGTGCAGGAAGTGGTGCTCAGAGGACAAAAGTTTCTGAACTGGAACCTTTAGCCTCACCCTCAAGTGACATCACAAAGCCTCAGAAGCCCCACTAACACAGGAGTTTTGCTAACCATCATCACAGGACTATTTGCCTTGGAAGCAGCCTGTCGACCTTGCTGAGGACACTTCTCTCCCTTCTCTGCGGTTCCAAAGGAAAATGACCCCACATGAGGAGCAGGGTCCATGGCCACTTGGCTATGGCTCCACCCCACCTCCCAAAGTATAGTGAAGAACCAGCTACTGGAACTGTGGGCAATCTGCTATACCACATATCTCAGTTCTCTGAGAAACCTATGTTTTCCCTACTGCTCCCAGCTTTAATATGAAACAAGGACATACTCACCATGTTTGTACCTGACTCTGTCTACCTAGTAAAAACAGTGCTAAAAGTTCTCATGTTCTTCATAATTTTGATATTTCTAGTCATTCTATTCATCCTGATCTGGAAAATCATGAACGACAAAGACAAATTCAGAGACCTGCCAGCAGCACCGATGGCACAAAGATCTAAGACTCCGGGGGGAGCCTCGGCTGTGGTGAGGACTGGTGAGCCAGAGTCAGGGCCATCTTGAAGCCTAGAGCCTGGGAAGGAAGCGGTGCTTTAGCCACTCTGTTCCCCTCATGCCAAACGTGCCCCAGCCCGCCTCATTCCCTTGCAGACCCCGACCTCTGTTAGCCACACTCATCCTGATGTTCTTTGGCTTGATCCAGCTTCTGAGTTTGAATGTCTTGTCTCTGGATTCTCTCTACAAACGGCTGTTCATTTCTGTGTTGACAGAGGAATGGAACAAATCTATAAAGAATTTTAAATTAATCACAAAGCCCAATTGTTTTCTTTTTAAATTGGGCATGTGCTGACTATTGGACATCAAAATGATTGGGAGCTCATGGGATCTCAAACTACACAGTGAAACTGTACCAGAAGCTGACATCCAGAAGACCCTTGAAAGAACACTCCTTTGCCTGAGATCTGTGCAAAGCTCTTCCTCCCTTTCACCTAATATGGGAAATAAATACTTATTCTCCAAAAGGAGTGGTTTTCTCTCTTCTTTTCTTTCATCCTCCAACTTAGCAGGCTGGCAAAATTTAAAAATATCATTCTAAAGTGATCATTTTTCTTTTTTTATCTTTTCTGAATTTGGAACAAATTAACTCCCTTTTCAAATGTAATCCAAATTAAAGAGGCAATTTTTTAAACATCCACACTCACATCCAATTGAGTTTCAGTTACCCTGAGGAGAACTTGACCATTTGCCTTTAGAAAAAAAAATGAATATTTTCTGGGAGAAAAAACATCTATGTTTGACTCCATCGTGAACCCTTCTTCAGAGAAGCATGGTATCAGGTGTCTCCTTGTCTCTGTCCTCCGGATGTCTTGACTCTGGACATCTGAGGCAAAGAGTTCCTCCCTCAAAATCTTTTCATTCTGCTTAGATAAGACTGTGTTCAATGCCCCTCCTTGACTCTGAATCATACATTCTGCATCTCTTATTTCTGCTTTAACCTACAGGAATTGAGAGGCTTGTCCCTCGGTGTTGGGGCTGGTGTTGCTACCATATTAAGGGGAGTCCACTCCAGTCAGGGCACCTATCCGCCCCTTCCAGTGACTGGTAGTTACCTGCCAGTTAGCATTTGTGGTTGACCAGCTTCAGCAGATATAGACACAGGTTGAACCAAAAAGTCTCCTAGCCAAGGAAGGAAACAAGGAAGAAGTCTCCTAGCCCAAGGCAGCTTGGATCCCCTTTCTTAGGTACCAGGGAAGACTCTGCTGGAGCTGGAGATCAGACCACTTCTCGGTCCAGCAGGCATGCTTGGGGAGGACGGGAGAATGGGGGAACAGGGTCTCAGACATAAGCTGGCATGGCTTGTATATGTCTGCATGAGGATGGGCTCTACGCCGGGTCTGTGCATGCCTCAGAATAGGCAGAAAGAGCCTCAGCACTCCCGGTATACTCTAAGGCCTCTGTGCTGCCCTGGAAAGGCCCCTGTTCATCTACAGCTACAAACACACATCAAAGGACTCTGTCCTAGAAAATTCCCATGAGAAAATGGTGCTTGGTCTGAGAAGGCTCTAGAAGGTTCACATGAGAAATGATGCTCAATGATGAGCAGATGTGAAACAGGTCAGGAGTGAGGAGACCAAAGCACCTGAGAGAGAGAGAGAGAGAGAGAGAGAGAGAGAGAGAGAGAGAGAGAGAGAGAGAGAAAACCCACTAAGGCCAATAAAGGAGGAGGCTGGGGCATTAATGATGTAGAAAGAAGCCCAGAGGTTCTGAAGCACAGAAAGCACAATAACAGAGCAATACGAGGGTGGGGACATGTCTGGGATGAGCTCTCACAGAACTCCAGTGGGCAGCAGTAACCAGAAAGTGAACAATGAAAGTGGGAGGTGGATCTCCAAAAGTTCCTTCCAATTAGTACATCCCTTCATTTCCAGACAGGTGCATGTATTAAAAACTCTGGGAAGTATTATCCCACACTTCCTTCGAACTATAACTCACCATCCTCCCATAAAACTCACAACTATTTTCTTCCATTCCCCCAGGATTTCCATAGCTCCCCCATTCCTCATTCACCCTACATCTTCCTGGGTTTCTTTATGTATTAGGGACTTACTGAAAACCAGCCAGACTGTATTGTAAGCCTATGACCACCAGGTGGCAGCAAAAGGTTGGTGAAACTGGTCCTTGCAGCTGCCAATAAGTAAGGGCTCTTCCAGGGAAATTTCAGTGCTGATGCTGTGGCCTCCCTTGGATCAATAACAACCTCAGTGGTTCTGAGAAAGGCTAAGGATGCTGAACTTGTGGGAAACTCTTCACATGTGAACCTACGGTGGCCTTGTGGACCGTCACAGTCAAGTGCAGCTTCCTGAAGCAAGTGTAATGTTAAGGAACAGACGACGATGTTGTCTGCAGGGTAGAAGGGCATGCGGGAGGCAGGCTGAAAGACAGTAAGCTGATATTGTATCAGCATGTGGGGAGTGGGAACATGTCCCTTTCAGCTTCAGAGAAGTACCAGACAGTGGCAAACGCCTTGAGCGCCAAGCTAGGATGTCCGCTTGAACTAAGAGGACGCCAGGGGAGAGTAACAAAATAAATGTCAACACTAATCTGGCCCAGCTGATGTTACTGGATGAATAGCGGTGGGAAGAGAGGAGTCAAGACTGATTAAAATGCGAGGTTAATAACAATACTTTCCAAGGGGCTGGGGATATAGCTCAGTGGAATAAGCACCTGCCTAGCAAGTGCAGGGTCCTGAGTTCAATCCCCAGTACCGGAAAAAAAAAAAAAAATTTAATAACAATACTTTCCAATGCTCACGGCGCTTCCTGTTCCTCTGACTTTTGGAGGCATGAATTCAGATAGGCTCCTCTTCAAAAGTCTGTCTGAAAGCGTGCGGTCAGGATGGGGACCTTTGCTCCTCTCAGTCCCCAAACAGCAGGCGAGGGGTGGGCAAGACACCTATAGTTATCTCCTCAAGATAGCGTGGGCGGAAGAAGACCCCCACCGGCCTCTCTTCGTTCCTTTGGATGCTCCCTTGCTGTTCCAGCCCACTGAGGCTCAAAGCCCTGGATTCTCAGAGCAGGCAGCAGCTAGAGAATACGTGCTTCCCAGAGCTGTCATCCTCCAGACAGGCTCAGGAAGTATCAGAGCCTGAGAGCCTTAGGCCACCATAGTTTCACCCTCATTTTACCGAGAAGGCCCCTGGTGCCTGACGGGGTAAGCAAGGATGGCACTGTGTGTGTGAAGGGACTTGGAGGACACGCAAAAAGCCAGAGACCTAGGGGGGCTGGGGGGTGGCTGCACTCAGCTCCCTGCTTCACTCCAGCTCTATATCCAGGGGCAAATTACCTAGGTCGGCGGTACTCAAAGTATGGTCCTGGAACCCCTGGGGATCCCTTAAGTCCCTCTTAAGGGACCCATGAGGTTGAGATCATCTCCCTAAAAATATTAAGATGCACTTGCGTTTTCCTCTTTCTTGTTCAGTCTTTCATGGGTGTAGAGAAAGACTTCTGAGTGACAACAGGATACATCTTAAAGAGATTTGCAGACACATAAAGAGTGCCATTCTCCTGTCTCGGTGTTATGTATGATAACATGTAAGTTTGTCGTTACTTTTGCATGAATTAGTAAGCACTCTTTGAAGTTCAGTGAGGTTTATCTCTAATATGATCAATAGGGAAAAATAGAACCCCCGTCAACAAAAGCGCAATGGGATCCTTCATCATTTTTAAGATTGTCAAGAGGTCCTGAAAGTAAAGAGTTTCAGAGCATCTGTTTAACCTCCCTAAGCCTCTGCATCCTTAGCTGTAAAATGCTCATGTACTTATTTCACAGGACAGGTTGAGGATTAAAACAAAAAAGACACTCCATATCAACAGCCTGGCCCGGGTGTACAGCAGGTCACTGCCTGGCTGAGATCAGGTGTCCTGACTCTCGAATGAGGCTTCTCACCTGAGGGCATTTTGAGGCTTTCTCTGGTGGGCCCTGGGGAGTGAAGCCGTGTGGAGTGCGCAGAGGTCTTCCTGATGAAGGACGGAGCCCCCAGCAGGGCCTCGGACAGATGCCCGCTCAGGTGCACTGCACAGCAAGTGACAGTTTCGCTGCACTTGCCACAGTGAGGTGCACTGTGGGGACCCACTGAGACCCTGCAATCTGTTCGTGCACCTGTAGCTCCCCTCCATCCCCACGTGAGGGCAGAAGTCACCCGCAAGTAGAACAGCAGAGCGGCTCAGGACAAAAAGCAGTTCGTGGGCTCTTCAGGAATAGAGAAAGTCGCTTCAGAGATTGTTTTCCTTAAACTGCTGTTTTGTGAGGTGTGACATTTCCCAGGTATGAGTAAGTAAAGATAGCCAACTTGGCTACAGGATGATGAGTCCCTTGCCAAGGACAAGAGGACATCCCTGAAGAGTCCCCATTGTCCACTTGCCTCTAAGAAAGAAGGATTTCAGGATCATATCGCTGCCCATCTCTTTAACCCTGCTGCCCCCACCCCCTCCCAAAAAGTCTGTGTTAATTCTAATTAGGATTAGAAATATGATAAAGGGAAAGAATCACAAGATGGGCTCTGGGCCGTCCTTGGCCACTTAGGCCCTGCATTAAATGAGTCTGAGTTTCCTTGTGTAAAATGGAGAGGAAAGTGATACATCCATCTCACAGGGCTGAGGTGAGAGGTACAGAAGGTATCTGTGAAGTCTGAGGGGCCCTTCTGTAATTTCTCGTGTTAATATCTTAGGCAAAGACAAACAGCTCCTTTTTAAGTTGGACAGAAAAACATGAGTGCCTGGCTCAGATTCAGAAGAGAAAAGTAACTGAGCTAACCCAGTCCTTAGAGCTACATGAGTCTTCCTAATGTAAGTAATGTCCCGTCCGTGATGATGGATGGGGGTTCTGGGAGACTCACACATGTGACCTGGGGAAAACGGTATCTTCCAGTTCATAATGATGGAAGTTATGACACTGAGGCATTTACACAGTGATTAATCTGTGTTGTCCAAACTCCCCCTGAGAACAGATCCAAAGCTATCTTGGGTCTTCTCTCTGAATGATGGCAGCAGACAATGCAGGAAGTTGCCACACCAGCTCTTGAAGTTCCCCGGGGGAGGGGGACAGTGGTGAGAGGAGGGAGAATCAAAAGAGACAGAAAGCTGAGGTCAGGTGGAGCACACTCTCTGGATGGGAGGAGGAAAGGAACTTCTCGACCACCATAGCCTGTTTATTTATCCATTTGGCAGGTTGCTGTCACGCGACGCACTTTCCACCTAACAACCCATTGCTTGAATTGTCTCGGGGCTTGGTGTTCTCCGGACTGAAGCAGCTTGTTCACGTGGCTCCCCTTGGGCACTCTTTGTTCTCATACAGGGCTTGCCTCACACCTGTACCTTTAATCAATTTCCAGCTTTAGCCGCTCCCCACAGTTGCTCACAGTGTCCAGTGAATCGAGGGTACAGCCAGCCCTTCAAAATCCAGAGCCTGTATTCTTTCCACTGGGCGGCACTAGAAGAGCCCATCTCAGTGAAATCATGAAGGAGCTCATGATGTGCTCACCAAGTGCTTTGTATGGGGCAGTGTACCCAGCCTGCTAAAGGAGAGGTAAGGGTACTCCAGGGCCCAGTTCCTCGCTCTCAGTAAATCCAAAATTTTTTTTTCTTGTCCCTACTGAATGAGGATACGGCCTTTTTCTGCAGCTTGACTGTCACCATCCATGTAAGCCTAGCTCCCTGCTTCCATCCACTCTGACCTTCCTGGGGCAGTGCCCTCACAGCTGGGCCACAGAGGAGGCCCTGCTCAGTGTGGAGAAGAGCAGGGCTCGCCAAAGGCCAGAGCAAAAGGGGGTCAAAGCCACCTTCACAGGTGAGGTTCACATAGGGGGCACTGTGGTGTCTGAGCCCTGCTTGGTTCTGCCTTACAGTTATAGAGCATGTCACTCAGCTGTCTTGACTCTTGGCTGCCTTATGCAGAAAAAAAATGCCCATAGACCCAAGAAAAAAGGTCATCTGTGTTCAAACCCTCTGCCTGAAGGGCTTTATTTGATCTCTCTAATTGTCCTCCCATACACTATACTTTTCAAGTTCATATAAATATGTATTTAAGCCAATTGCTTCTAGTATCAACCTGGGATCCATGGGGTGTTTTTGGGGGGAAGGGGGTGCTTGAGAACTCGGTTGAGGATTGACTACATTTTCACCAACCTCTAAGTAAACCTAGTGTTTATTACAAACCCCAGTAGTAATAGCAATGTCTGTGTCTCTGTGACTAATAAAAATCAAAATGTTCTCATACCCAATCCCTGGATGCAGCCCTCCTGAAATGCTGTCTACACTGATCACGACTTGGAAATGATGGTAGTTATTAGACCTGCCAGTAGATCTGCTTATTAAATTCGTTGTTAAAGGCAGTAATAGATTACCATGTTACACACTTCTTTTTTGATTCTTTCAATAACTGTATTTCAGTAAAACTGGCTTCGTCTGTTGTCTTATGTGTCTCCATTTACGTATTGGGGGATATTGTTAGAAGGAGTCCATGGGCTTCACTCTCTGCTAAATGGGGTTTCAATACAGAACAGCCTGGGGCTCCTGGACCCAGAATGCCCCAGTAAGTATTCAAAGGCACCTGTGTCCAGCCAGGTTCCAGGTGCCAACTTCCTTTATATGCAGCAGGACTAAAGGGAAATGCCCTTAGTTTCTGGGGCCCCCACAAGTACCAAATGTTGCCATCTTGTTTAATTCTTATAATTCCCATAAACATCCAAGGAAAATTATATATATATATATATATATATATATATATATATATATATAAAACAAAAGCTCTTCAAAAAGCCCGCAACAGCTACCTTGCCACTCTCCTGCCCCTCTCTGGTCAACCTCAGGAACTCATGTACCCTCCACAGAGCCTCACTCCATAAAAGTAAAGAGCTGGGATGGGAAGTGGATACAGCCAGCTGAGCAGCCAGGGGTGCATGGCTAGACGTCTGAGCCTCCCCGTCCTTGTCACCACTGCAAAGATAAACACAGCCACCGTGGGCTCCTGGGGAAACAAGTGTAAAGGGCTCGGTTGGTACCTGGGGCCCGCTGGCTGTATCCTAAAGAGTGGCTGTCATCACAGGTGAGGGACTCAGTACCTTGCAACTGTAGTCACATTACAGTCCATTTTCCAAATATAGGCCACTCTAAGGCCTCTCTCCTACCTCCACTCCTCTCATCAGAAACGGCCAGGAGTTTGGGCTTGTTTTCTTTCTCTGCATCCATGACATGAAGCTCTATGGACTTCCCCTCCCCTAGGAGAGAGCGCGGATTAAAATGATGAAAGTGCACCTGTGGGGCCAGGAAGAGGGGAGGCCGGGCGGCTGCTGTGGTGCTGGTAGCAGCAGTCCCAGCTGGCTGAGCAGCGCTGGGCAGGGCTGAGCGACTGTGTCTCCGTGTGCATGTGCGTAATTTATTTTCTTGCATGGTTGGGGGGAAGTCGCTGAGGTTTCACGAGCTGTACCTGACAGATAATTACGCCAAGACAAATTGTGCTCTGACTTACCCTTCTCCCAGCCTGGCAACCTCCAGATTCTGTAGAGGCAAGGGGTGCACAAGGCAGCAGGGTGTAGCCTACCGGGAGGGGGAGATGCTAGGGCTGCTGACCCATTACTCATCTACAAGCTGGATTGGACAGTGGAGTTGGGGGAAGTCGGTGGGGCTCTTGCACAAGCATGAACACACGCTTCGGGACTGAGTAGTGGCTCCCTTAAAAGACAACAGATACAGGGAAGACCTATGACCCCCCTGTGCCTTGTCCAAAGTGGGTTACTCTTAAGAGCGCAGAAAGCCAGACCCCTCAAGGCATTGCCCACCAAAGTATAGGATTCTCTGCAGCGCCCCCTGGAGGAGACTGGGGGAAAACCCGTTGGGAGCCTGGAGCGGGCTCCTCCCCGATTCAGAAGCGGTAGGAAATTAGTTTTTCAGAGTTTCTCATCTCCTGGACTCCCGCCCACACTCTTCCCATTCCTGCTATCCTCTCTTTTTTTCTTCCCCTTTCTATTACACTCTGTTGTTACTTGTCATGAATAGTTTTTAATGTTCCCAGACAAAAACCTGGAAGAGAGTACACAGCTTCCAAACCTCCAACACTTTTAAAATTAAAATGGTAGTGGTGCTCACTATAATCTTGAATTTACAATTACTTTCTGCTGACCAGCAGAGAAGCTAATAAAAATAAATCAAGACTGTAAAAGTATTAAGTCTTTTTCTTCTTCATCAAAAGAAAAACAGAGTGCTCAAGCACAGGGGTGTAAGACTTCCATTTTAAATCTTCCCAAAGCTGAAGAAGAGCCTCAGCTACATCAATGAAACAGAAAACCCCATCTTCTGCAAAGGAGTCTTTCAGGGTGCAAGCCACTTCACCTCATTCATTTTTTTCCATGGAGCATCTACTAAGCACCCACAAAGTCTGGTCCTGGGTGTGGCACAGGTTGGTCTACATGTCATCCATGCGCGAGAAGAGCTGAATGTGGGAGCATCCTGTGGGAGGGGCCGTCAAGGGAAGAGTGATTGATGTCTTCCACTCGGAGGTCAGGGAGAGCATCTGTGACCAGTCTTTTTGATCAACCCTCACCTCTTGGGCCATTCTTTAGCTCAGAGCTTGGCTTCCTCTGGTCCCCTAAACCAGATCCCACCTGCCAGACTCCCTGTCCCGTTAGGTCTGTGTAATATATCGCAGCTTCCTACTCGTTCTTCCCTCCGGCCTCCCCTGAATCCCTACGCAAGATTAACAACTATCTCTGTTCCCTCAGTCAAACATGCTGACCCTCTTCTCACAGTCAAATTACCTGTGGTCATACCTGCTTCATGCAGGATCCCTGGGCCCCAACCGCAGCTGACCAGACGTTGGCGTAGAGCAGGTGCCCAACCAGTGAACTGGCTCCCCCGCTCAGTCTGGTTCAGACTGCGGGGCCCTCCTGTTGTCCTTTCTTCTTCTGTGCCCTTCTATGTGGGTTCTGCTTTCCTCCTCTCTTTCTTTCTGCACGCCTCCTCCCTGCCTCTTTCTTTTCTCTCCTAAGGTCTGCAGCTGAGGAAACACTCCTCCTCCCCAGCCCGGGCCAGGCTGTCTCAGCCACACTCAGCTCCCTGTGGTTCTTACTGTCCCTTGGCTCCTCCCTTTCCCAGAGCAACTCTGCCAGGGGCTCCCAAGTCCCACCCAGCCTCAGCAGCAACCCCATTCTGCACAGAGCCGGTCCACACTCCCATCCAGGTACACCCCTGCATAGACATCACAGTGCACATGCACACACGTGTGCTCACACAAGCACGCAAAACCCAGGCTCTGCCGGACATTTTCCCCTTCTTCCTAAATAAGGTAGAGGGTGCCATGAGACTCAACCACAACTACCACCACCCCACCCTGCTGGCAATTCCAGCAGAGCTCAGGGGACCAGGGCCTTAGACAACAAGCTTGGTGGAGATTCAGCAAAGAAAGCTCAGGCACCCCATGACGCAGCTTCTCCCCTCACTCCAGGCCACAGGTCCTTGAGGCTGCTGGACCAGCAGTCCGGGACATGCTGGCCTGAGCACTGCTGTGCAAGTGTTTTCCTCCACAGGCCCCCCTGGGTCTCCTCAGTAGGACATTTAAGGGCAATGGGCTTGATTGGATCCCAGAGTGAAAGAGCTTAGGTGACAGCACTCAGTCACCGAAGGCAGGGTACCCGTACTTGTCTTAATGGACAGCAGATGCAGAGCACTGACCAGACTCATCTGACACGTGCAGAACTATGGCATTGGCTGATTAGCCATGGTGTTCCCAAAAGTGGAATAGATAGGAAGCCTGCACAACTTTTGCTGGATTTGTATATTCAAAAAAATTTAAGGGCAAATGAATGGAAGCCTACTTCAAATCATGGTAACAGGGAATCATGGCCCCTCAACCAGTTCCTGGATTTGAGCAAGTTTACAGACCCAGAATCCCTTGAATGAAGGGGAAGCCAAGTCCCCTTGGGAGGGGATCCTGACACATTGAAATTTGTACAATTAGTCTTTCTCCTGTCCTTCCCCAGAGGGACCTGAGGCCTTTGGCTTGAGTGACTGTACACTGGGGACAGGGCAATGCACAGACATTTTGAGGCCTACTAGACACTGGCTCTGGACTGACACTGATTCCAGGGGATCCAAAACGTCACTGTGGCCCTCCAGTATGAGTGGGGGTGTATGGAGGTCAGGTGATCAATGGAGTTTTAGCAAAGGTCCAACTCACAGTGGGTCCAATATGTCCTTGAATCCATTGATTCAGTAGTTATTTCCCCTGTTCCAGAATGCATAATTGGGATTAGTACTTGGCAGAATCCTCACATTGGTCTCTAACCTCTTGTGTGAGGCTATCATGGTTGAGAAGGCCAAATGGAAGCCTTTAGAGTTACCTTCGCCTGGTAAAGTAGTAAACCAAAAGCAGTATCACATCCCTGGAGGGACTCCAGAGATGAGTGCCATCATCAAGGACTTGAAGGATGCACGAGTGGTGGTCCCCACCACATCTCCTTTTAATTCTCCCATTTGGCCTGTGCAGAAGATGGATGGGTCTTGGAGAATGACGGTAGACTACCATAAACTGAATCAAGTGGTGACTCCAGTTACCGCTGTAGTACCAGATGTGGTTTCCTTGCTTGAGCTCATTAACACATCTCCTGGTAGTTGGTATGCAGCTATTGACTTGGCAAATGCCTTCTTCTCCATACCTATCCATAAGGACCATCAGAAACAATTTGCTTTCAGCTAACAAGGCCAGCAATATACCTTCACTGTCTTACCCCAGGGGTATATTAACTCACCAGTCACAACTTAGTTCATAGGGGTGTTCATTGACTTTCTCTTCCACTAGATATCACACTGGTTCGTTACATTGATGATGTTATGCTGATTGAACCTAGTGAGCAGGAAGTAGCAGCTACTCTGGATTTATTAGTTAAGCATTTGAGAGCCATGGGATGAGAAATAAATCCAACAAAAATTCAAAGTCCTTCATCTTCCGTGAAGTTTCTAGGAGTCCAGTTGTGTGGAGCATGTAGAGACATTCCCTCTAAGGTAAAAGATAAGTTGCTGCATCTGGCTTCCCCTACAACCAAAAAAGAGGCACAGTGCCTAGTGGGGCTTTTTGGATTTTAGAGGCAGCACATTCCTTACTTAAGTGTCTTACTCCAGCCCATTTACCTAGTGACTCGGAAAGCTGCTAGTTTTGAGTGGGGCCAAGACCAAGAACAGGCTCTGCAGCAAGACCAGGCTGCTGTGCAGGCTGCTCTGCCCCTGGGGCCATATGATCCAGCAGATCCAATGGTACTTGAAGTGTCAGTGGTAGACAGAAATGCTGTCTGGAGTCTCTGGCAGGCCCCCATAGGTGAACTGCAGTGGAGGCTTTTAGGATTTTGGAGCAAGGCTCTGCTGTCATCTGCAGATTAACTACTCTCACTTTGAAAAGCAGCTCTTGACTTCCGGGAAGATGGCAACCGGGTAGGCAGCAGAGAGAGAACCTCCCAGAGGATTACCACCCAAACAATGAAATATAGCAATATGAAGACAGAAATGAGGACTTCCGGGAAGAAGACGACCAGCCAAGAGACCGAGTGCGGAGGGAAGAACGGCTTCAGCTCCTGAACCGGACAGACAACGCACTACTGGGACAAACTGCGCCAAACCGGGCAGCGCTCCGGGATCCCGCTCAGAACCCCACCCCCGCAGCCAGCGCTGCGCGAACTGGAGCAACAGCGACCGGCCGGCGGGATTTCTGAGTCGGGGAAAATCTCCATCCAGGGAAAAACATCTGAACGGCACTCCTGTCTGCACGATCACAGGGTGAG
>PVLD010016013.1:0-46523 GCA_004027595.1 Dinomys branickii | reverse complement strand
GTATACACCCCTGTATGTTATAGTATAGTCTGAGGCAGCTATATCTCTTCCCAAGGCGAGAGTCCAAGGATATAGATAAACCCAGGAGTACAGTTATTATCACAGGGAAGATGACTGATTGAGTGGTAGGGCAACGGAGATGAGGGAGGAGAAAAACTGAATGATCAAAAGGGCCATCATCTGTGTAACTGAGTAACAACGATGAAGGTAACATTATGTAGGACAGCATCCAGAGCTAATTCCCTTCTATCTTCTCTATAATTCTGTATTTCCTCAGTCGTTTTTGTATTAGCAGAAGTGAAGATAACTTTATATTATACAGCATCCAGTGCAAATTCCCTACTATCTTATCTACAATTTGGTATTTCCTTTAATGTTTTTTGTGTTAACTAATGTGAAGATAACTATGTAATACAACATCCAGTTCTAATTCCCTACTATATTCTGTATAACTTTGTATTTTCTGTATTGTTTATGGCTTTTCTGGTTCATATGTCTCCATTCTTTTGTCTTTAAAATAAAAATAAAAATTAAAAAAAAAAAGACAACCAGAGAGCAGCCCACCACACTCAGCTCTATGCCGTCCTGGAGGATATGGCCTCAGACCTCTCCACTATGTGAGCAAATACCAGCAAAGAGTAGCAGAAAGCAATGGAAGTGACTCCAGGACCACAATAATTCCCAGGGATCTAGTCAAAAAACAAAAGAGAGCTGGAGCACAACAGAAAGAGCAAGCTGTAGACAGAGGCGGGCTACAGGGCCCCACACCCTTCTCACTCCAACACCAAGCAGGAAGCATGAGCTGAGTTACCGGGATTCAGCTCCCACCCTGAACTCTCTCTCTGAGCACCCCAAGTCCTGGTGGCCCGAGCAGTCACCATGTGATCCTGACAACGGGCTGAATCAACCAGCTTCAGGACTCACCCTAAACTACTAATATGAGCACCAAGAGAGACTTCACACTGCTTGCATCTATGAAAAATGTATGAACCCATAGCACCAAACTACACAAAAAGCAGCAGTCCTGGCGCCTGAGAGACAACAACATAATCTACACAGCAGACTTGAGAAAATCCAATTCTTTCCGAGAACTAATAACTAAACTTAGTGCACACCATGGACTACCACGGTGAGCACAGGTGGAGGAGACCTCATGCCACTTGAGCCCAGCAGCGTAAGTGCACCCAATGCCCAGCGAGATGGAGTGGTGGGATGAGGAGAAGACATGGAACTAGGGTGTAGACCTGCCTCTCTAGCTGGGAGGGGATAGTCTCCAAAGTGTCATAGGAGGCATGCAGGGGAACACAGGGGAGGGGCCTTCCTTCAGGTTGCATGAGAGCCCTGAGGACCTCGACTGGGCCTTCCACAGAGCAGCGTTGGGACAGAGTCTGGGAGTCTACAGGGGCGGTCCCGCAGACTTGGATCCACTGGGCAGTGCCCATGTCCCCCATAAGTCAGGTGCTGTGCCCCATCCCCGGGGGCATTCCCAGCATTCCACCCCACCCTCGGGGCATACCCCATGCTCTGCCCAGCCCCCAGGTCATGCCAGGTGCTCTGCTGCAGCTCTGGAGCTCCGCCCAGCCCCTGGAGCATGCCAGGTGCTCTGCCTCACCTCCAGGGTATGCCAAGCACTCCGCCCCACCCCTGGGGTGTGCCAGGTGCTCTGCCTGGCCCCCGGGGCAGTCCTAAAGACTCGCCTGAGCCTATAGACTTGGACAAGCTGACAGAGCTTGGCGGTTTGCTGTGTAACCTTGCCTACTCGACCAGACACCTGATGGCTGTGAGGGCTTGCCAAAGAGTGCTTCTCTACCTCCTGCCATAGCAATTTATGTACACCCATGTATTATACAGCATATTTAGAAGCAACCAAGTCTCTTCAAAGTAAGAGCATGAGGGAGTAAATAAACCAAAAGTGCAGTTATTACTAGTGGGAAGACCACTGACAGGGTGGCAGACCAACAAAGATGAAGTAGAGAAAACTGATTAATTGAATGAGCCATCATCTATGTAACTGAGAAATAAAGATGAAGATAACATTATGTAATACAATATCCAGTGGTAACCCCCTACTACTTTCTCTGTAATTTGGTATTTCCTTTATTGTTTTTGTGTTAACAAATGCAAAGACAACACTATGTAATACAGCATCCAGTGATGGTTTCCTACTGTCTCCTCTGTAATTCAGTATTTTCTTTATTGATTTTGTTATAACAAATACGAAGATAACATTATGTTATACAGCATCCAGTGCCAATCTCCTACTAACTTCTCTATAACTTGGTACTTTCTGTATTGTTTCTGTGTTATTCTGGGTTCTTTTGTCTTAAAAATAAAATTTTAAAAAAAGGACCCTGGATGCTAATCTAATTTGGCTACATAAGGCTATGGGATATCTCCAGCCTCAGGTCTTTCTTCTATAAAGCAAAACAATGATACCCTCCCACCAAGCTCCAGGGATTAAGTCTAATGGCCACACAGAGGCATTCTGGAATCTGGGTACCTTCTCCCCTTCGTTTGTAGATGTTCCTGATGGAATCTTTTTGCATGATTAATGTCTTAGACTCTAGCTTTATAGCAATACTTTTGGTTCATAATGTTAGTTAGCTGAAGGAAGAATACAGCTTATTTCACACACACACACACACACACACACACACACACACACCCTTTTTCTGAGAAAGACTCTTACTGTGTAGTGCAGGCTAGCCTTCAACTTGCTATGCACCGCAGGGTGGTCTCAAACTCACAGCTATCCTCCTGCCCTTGAGTGCTAGGATTGCAAGTATAAGTCACCACACTTGGCTTCTTTCACCTTTTTGACAGAATCTTAAAGAGGAAGAACAAACTGCTTCATATTCAGAACTGAAGACACCAAAATACTAGCCACACTAAACCCTCAGAGAGAATGCATTATTTTGTATAGCTCAGCTTCGTGAACAGATAGGGGGTCTCCTCCTGAGTCCAAACATGACAGACAAGCCAAAAGAAGCACAAAACTATTTGGGATTTTATAAAAGAAATCTCTTCATTATACTTGAAAACATTTTCTGTGGCCTTAAATAGTACGTGCAAATCTGTGTGCATCTGGCAGCTGTACTACAAAGCTGTGTAGCGAAGAAACACTGGGCTCAGCACTTTCTGTGAGTACAGAGAACCATCAGAGAAGGTGTACGATTGGTTCATCTTTAAAAGTATTTTCTTCAAGTAGTAATCAAAAAAAGAACCAAATAAGAGGTTTAATTTCATTCTAATTTTAAAAATTGGAATTAACAGTCTGAGAGTACATTCTGAATATCATCTTAGTTTTCCTTGAAGATATATGGTCACTATTCTAAGCACACTGAGCTACAACCAGCTGGTGACATCATTTAAGTAGGTCCTTCAAAAGTGCTGATGACAGAAACAAGATAAAGACAAAGTACATTATTTTCTCTCTCCATTTACCTGAGCCCATTCAGTTTTGTACAATTTAGTTGATCTCTGACTGTAGAAAAATCAATAAAACTACTCATCAAGGCAAATCCACACAGACTCACACTACTCACCCAGTAGAGTATAGGAACAGAGCCCTGAGACCACCAGACACCCAAAGGTGCTGTGCACCACACAATCCTAACCAAAAGTGGGGACCCCCCCCCCCCGCCCCGCTGCCGCACGTCCACTAATCACTGCCCCTCTTACTACCAGGAAAACCCATGAACTCTGATCCAATGCCTCGGCTGTCCTAACTTCCTTTGGATGTTGCTTGTTGTCCCACAGCAGTTTTACCAACCATTTCTCCGCAGAGCCTGGACCTTTCTCCCTCCACGTTTTGGATAATCCTTTAGGCAACAGGGAAAAGCACTGGCCTTAGAAGGTGGATTTCCCCTCTCCTTTGGCCCTAGACCACAGGCCATCCAGACCCGCGGAAATCGCTTCCCGCAGAAGTACAAGTTCAGAGTCTGGACCTCCAATCAATGCGTCAACACATCTCAAAGATAAAGCGTTTCATTCTGGGTACTTTGCAGGCAGGTGCGCAAGAAACATCTATAATTTGCCTCCTATGAAATTTTTCGCTCACACTTGAAACAAAAGCAATTCTTGGTTAACTCACTGGCAGGGGAAAAATAAAAGAAAGGTCTCTCCCAGTAGTTGGAACGCGCGTCTGAACGTCGGGTGAACCCGGTCGGTCCCCAAACCGTCCCACGGACTCCCGGTGGCCAGCTCCTCCCCGTCGCCGATTCCGATGGAAACCCTGAGCAGCCGCGTCTCAGCGGCTTCCCCGGGAGGGAGCCCGGCGCCCCTTACCTCGGTGACGATGGTGGCGTGGGCCTGGACGTAGCGCCAGCCGCCGCGGCATGGCACGAGGGGCGCGGAGCGGTTAGGGAAGGCGGAGAGAGGGTCGGCGCAGCTGAGCGCGCCCGCACCTGCGCTGCCGTTGGCCGCCTCCAGGAGGTAGCGCTGGCAGCGACCGTCGCCCGGGCGCGCGGGGGGCGCGGGGCCGCGGAGCGCGGGCGCCGTGCGGTTCCACTCCTCCTCGGGGCTCCAGTCGCAGCGCTCGGCCAGTGCCTCCGCGCTCGGCCCGCGGCACCAGTAGTGCTCCGGCCAGGAGCCCAGAAAGACCACGCTGACGAAGAGGAAGGCGAACGTGACGCCCGTCAGGCACAGAAGCAGGAACACGCGCCGCTGGAAGCGCCCGAACTCGCCGGCCCTCTGCAGCGCCTCGTCGAAGGCGGGCATGGTGAGCCCTCCGTGCCGCGCGGCCTCCGAGTGAGCGCTGCCCGGCGGCGTCCGCTCCTCCCAGCCGCCTCCCCGCGCCGCCGCCTCCCGCGCCCTGGCGCCGCGCCCGCAGCCGCGGTTCCCCGCCCCGCCCCGCCCCGCCCCGCGGGCGCCCTCCCTCCACAAACCCGGGCGCGGGTGCGGGCCCCGGGAGGCAGCGCCGCGGGTCGAACCCGCGGGGACGGAGCGGAGCGTGGACCCAGTCCGAGATCGCGAGGGACCGGCACCGCCTCCGGCCCGGCGGGGAGCTCCTCTCCGTCCCGCCAGCAGCGTGCCCTGTGATCCGCTCCGGGCCAGGCTCCGCAGGAAGAAAGTTCCAGGAACAGCCAGCCGCTCTGGGGACTCTCAGACGCGGTCGCGGGACAGGACATGAAGACTGAGGACACGTGCACATAGGGTCGCCGGCCGGGACTCCGGAGACCCGCTCCAGCCCTTCTCTTGCACTGCACTTGCAGAGACCTCTCCGCGCACTGTGGGCCGGGCCAACGGCTCCCAGCACAGCACCTGCCACGCCGTCGCAGGGCTGGAACTCTGCAGGATTTGGGTGACATCTCAGAAACTGTCCAATATGCCAGTAAGGCAGCGTGGCAACTCACAAAGTTAAGCACCTTGCGCGAACACCGATAGATTTCCTTCTTCGAAGGGTTGTCTCACCTACTCCCAGCCTGAGTTGCCCACAGAGGGTAGCTTGGATCCATGTTTCGCCCTTCTGTATTGCCCGCAGAGATCCTCTGGGCCCTGAGGGATCCCCATTTGAGGGACTCTGCTCCCACCTAGATTGCTAGGCCCGTGCAGGGTCTCTTGGCCCGGCTGGGTCCCCTTTGTTTAGCTCTAGCTGTGGGCGTCACTGCACCGCACACTGCAGTTGCTGCCCAGGCCCAGCCTGAAGTGCTGTTCAGGACACTTCCCCTGCTCTTTCCCGCTCCTACTCCACAATTGTCTGCCCACATTCTGCTCTTAGCTCCAGTTTTTAAAGGTCGGCAGAGGCCAGAGCACAGGTTACCTCCTCTTCCTCTTCACTTAAGTGCCAGTGGGCCTCATCTGCCCCTAGCTCAAGGACCATTTAATTGGCTAGGCCCCATTTCCCCATCTGTCAAATGAGTAATGTACACACTCACGGAGTCACATGAAGACTGAATAGTTTAACAGGTGACGGCTAAAACCTGGCAGAAAAGCACACAGGTGCCATGCACATTATAAGCGCCAGCTCTAACTACTGTCACTCTCTGCAAATTGACACCAGACTTGTGAGATTGGCTCAGGGATTACAGATGCTGTGCAGCATAAAACCCCTGGTGGTGTGGGACAGGCAGTGTGACTCTGAATAAGGCTCACCACCCCACCCCCTCCTGATGAGGATTTTACCAGTCTGCTAGACCAGACTCAATCTGTCCTCCAAGCAGCTCCTCCTCCTATGCTGTCTTTTGATGTCACTGTGCTCTTTCTGGCCCCAGACTCAGAATCTCAGTATCGTCCCCTACTCAGGCCTTCACTCAAACATCACCAGGGGACAGAGAGCCCGTCCCGTCATCAAAACTGTTACCACCACCTCCACCTGGAAGTGGTGGGTACACACACTCACAAGCACATCCCCCCAGCTCCCTTTCCTGCCTTGTGTCCAAAGCATTTGCTGGCTAACATCTGTATGATTTTAGTCACTTTTTTATTTGTCACACGGTTGTTTATGTACCTTACCTGTGTCTCTGCTCCAACTCAGTTCCCCGAGGGCAGGTTTGGTCTGGTTTTCCACCACCTGGAACACTGCTGGGTACCTAGTCCTTGCTCAGTCAGTTTGTGGCATTATGCAGACTTTTGACCCCCCACACGCATACATTCATGCATGTCCCCTGCGATTTTTGTACATCTACTACCTGTCAGTGGCACAGTGCCTCCCAGCTAGGCAGTTGTGCTGGGGTCTTGCCTGTAACTGTGGCCTCACAACTGATTCTCGGGGAGCAGCTCAGAGATGCGGCCTTCAGCAACTCACCTTGTTTTCCAAATTCAGTCCTCATTTCTCACCTCTCCTTCAATCTAACCTGGGTCCCTCATCAAATGGTCACCTCATGGGCAGCCAAACAGAACTACTTGCTAATCCTCAAATTCTTGAATTTTTCTCAATCTCTGCCAATGGACATCAAGTTCCCTCTTCATAGAACATCACCTTCCCACTCCTGCCTGCTTACTCCAGCAAGGCCTGGTTCTGGTACCAGCACCTCTCCCAGAAAGAAGCCTTTTGTCTGGCTCAACCCCTTTATTTTATTATTAATGTCAGCACATGTTTGCAGTATATAATGTACATCTTTTGTGTGGAATTGGAGCATGTACATAACACATCTTAATTTCGTTTTTTCATCTCTTTCCCCTCCCTGCTCACTTCTCCCTCCAGCTCTTGATCCCCTTCCCATTTGAGAAAGACCTATACCTCTACTTCCTATTACCTTTTATTTTGCTCTTTATTTATAATTTGGGTTTCTCATATAATAGAATCCATGTGCTATTTAAGCTGGTGTGTCTGATTCACTTTGGTCACAAGGTATACACATTTCCCTACAAATAACTCCAGTATATCCCTCTTTATGGTGGAGTAGTACTCCATTGTGTATAAATACACTTTCTCTTTATCCATTCATCTGTTAATGGGCATATAGGCATTTCCAAGATTTAGCTATTATGAACTGTGCTGTTTTAAACATAAGTATGCATGTCTTACTATAATATGAAGACTTCAACTCTTTCAGGAAATACCTAAAAGGGGAATAACTTAGTCAAATGGAATTTCTATTTTTAGTTTTTTGAGGCTTCTCCATACTAACTTCCATGGTTCTTATACCAGTTTACATTCACACCAACAATGTAGAAGACAACCTCCCACTCCTGCAGCCTCCTCAGGTTCATAGAGCCAACCACTGTCCTATAAATGTACGCCTTGTGAAGGTAATCATGTAAAGTTAATGATGAAGATAACATGGGAGAAAAGGTGCACAGAAAATTTTGAGAAAAGTTAAGTGCACAATAACAGCTACTTAAAAGTCACACCTGAGCCAGGACACCTGTAATGTCTACATTTTTGGAGTCTGAGACAGAAGGATCATAAGTTTTAATCTAGCCTGGACAACTTCCCAAGAACCTTTCTCAGAAAGAAGGAAAAGGAGAGAACAGCCTTTCACCTTACTCCTAGCATATCAAAGAACCTTCTTACAGAATTTCTTCACATTGTTATTTGTGTTGTGGTTGTCATGTATTTTCATTTTAATTGTCTTTTTTAAAAAGTAACTTGAACATGTGGATGAGTAAATGGTGTTCATGAAGTTGCTAAGAGCCCAGACTTTGGAGCCAGACCCACTGGGTTCAGTGCCTTGGTCTTTATTATTATTGAGGGGTTTTTTGGGTTTTTTTTGGTTTGGTTTTTTTTTTTTTTTTGCACTGGGAATTGAACTCAGGAACTTGCGCTTGCCAGATAGGCACTGTGTTCTGAGTTTCCCCCACCCCCAGCCCCTGGTCATTATTGTTGAATGACCCTTTGCAATTTTATTTTTTTTGGAAACAGGACTTCACTAAACTGATCAGTCTGGGCTCAAACTTGCCATCTTCCTGTCTCAGCTTCTCAGACTGGCCTTCTCAATTGTAATGCAAATCACTTAGATCACTCCTTAAAACATACATGCTATGTAAAGGTCAGCTATTAAGGTAGTGATTTTTAAAGTACCATCCACTACCAGAATTAATAAGTGTCATCTTACTATGTTTGCTATTACAAAGTGGTACCATATCATAGACACAACTGGAGTCTCCCTCCTACCCACTCAACCCTTACCTCGTGCCTTATCACTTTCTTCATTGCTGAGACAAAACATCGGACACCCAGAGTTAAAGGAGGAAAGATTTACTTTGGCTCACAGTGTGTAGAGGTTTAGTCCATAGTTGGCTGATGTCAAGGCGGGGTGGCATTGCAAAGGGGCATTGCAGAGGAGAAATCGTTTGTGGTATGACAGACAGGAAGCAGCGAGAGCAGCAGCAACTGCCAGCCTCTCCCTTTCATCCCTCTGAGGGGTCCCCACTTTTAGGTGGAGTCACCCGTATCCAGGGTGGGCCTTCCCATTATCCACACCAGAATTGTGCTAACCCAATCAGTGGACTAGTTTAGTAATCACACACCCTTGATCCAGCCACCACTGAAAAGCCCCATCTATGACTGCATGAAGCTTCAGGGAGACGTCTAGACACAAGCCGTAACATCCCAGTCTCTTCTCTTCCTTCCCAAGGCAGTCATCAGGCCCATGCCTTAGGAGAGCCGAAGAAATGGGATCAAGGGCACTGAGTAAGGAATCCTGGAGCTCCCAGAGTGCCCAGTGTGGGTAGGATGAGGGCACTGGGCTTTGGGTGGACACAACCCTTTGGCCCAGGGCAAGAGGAGTAGGCAGATTGGGACCCCTCAAGGCCCTGGACCTCTCTTGCCCATGTTTAATTAGCATGTCTTTTACCTTTCTTCCCATCTGTGTTTTAATCCTTTTAACTCATAGTAATTGCCACAAAAAGGAGATAGTATTTGGAGTGTTGGAAATTTAAATGATAACCATACTCCACATATTTTTGTCACTTCTTTTCTTTCACTCCACAGTATATTTTTTTCCACAGTATATTTCTGAAGCCTATTTGTCTTGATAAACAGAGAGACAGCTGACTTACTCAGACTAACAGTTCACCATTCTATTGAAGGGCTGTAATGCAAGTGTTCTATTCCTTTACTGAGGGACATACAACTGGTTTTGATTTTTCACAATTATAAGTTGTGTTTATGACTTAATATAATTACCTATTAAAAATTCTCTTACATTCTACAAGAACTGATCTGAGGTAAATGCCTGAAAGTAGACTAGCTAGACTGTAGAGTGCATGCACTTTGAATGTTAAATATTGCCAAATTGCTTTCCAAACAGTTGGACCCAATTTACATCCTGCTACCAACATGTGAGATTATCCATATTCATGCCAACATTTGGTCTTCTTAGACTCAAATATTTTAGCATATTCTAAGGGCATAAAAAGCAATCTCATAATTTGTATTACATGTCCCTGGTTTAGTCAGATTTCATGCCTTTTATATATTTATATATCATCCGAGTCTTATTTTCTGCCAGTTGCATGTCCTATCCTGTGCTCTCGTTTTTGTTATTTGTGGAGCTTTTATAGGATATGGGGAAAATTATTTCTCTATGTGTGTAGTTTGCTCACTTTTCAATTATGTGTATGTATATATATATATATATATATATATATATGTATCCTATCTTCTCAATTTACAGCTTAATTTTCATATAAAAGAAGTTTAGTAGGCTGAATTGAAAGTACACATTCAAAGCAAATAAAGTGCATTCCCTTGAGAGAGGCACATATAGTATGGAGCTGGGAATACTCGTGGTTTCTGAGAAGTGGAAGTCAGTGCAAATCTGAGGCTGTGTCATGTTCTCAGTCGCTCTCCTTGGAAACCAGGGGCTTCCCACCTACATTAAAGTCAGACTGACTTCCAATCATCCAAGTGCAATCTCTTCTCCAGTTTTATTTCATTTCCTCTTCAAACCTAACTGCTACTCAGATTTCTGTTACTATATCAAAACACCAGAGAAGATCAATTTAAAAGAGGAAAAGTTTATTTTGGCTCACAATTTCAAAGGTTTCAATCTGTGGTTGCCTGGTCCCATCGATTCGGATCCTGTAGGGAGGTGGCATGTCATGGCAGAAGCATGTGGTGGAGCAAGCTGCTCACCTGATGGCCAGGACTTGAAAGAGAGGAAGAGGAAGAGAGGAAAAGACCAAGTCAAGTGGAGGAGACTTGAAAGAGAGGACACTGGTCTTTTCCTCTATTCCATTTCAAGGTTTAAGGACCTTAAACCTCCCAGTAGGCTCCTTCCCTTTGAAGGATACACCCCAATAACCTAAAACCTCCCAGGAGGCTCCACCACTTAAGGGTGTCCATTGTCTTCCAATAGTGCTGAGGACCAAGCTTTTAACATGTGGCCCTTTGGGTGCCATTCTAGAGTCAAAGAACAGCACTAACATATGGGTCAGGTTCTTCCTGACCCCTGGCATGAGGTTCTATGCTGGGGACTTTGCCATGGTTCTTCTATACTGAATCCCTGTACAGCCACAGATCCACACTAATGATGTCCTGCCTGGGAAGGACAGCCTCCTTTGCCCAAATATAGGGGGCAGCTGAAGCTGGAAATACGTTGGTACTGAGAAAAACATCTTTCCTGAGACAATCCTAGTAATTAGTTGCTAGGCAACTGTGCATCTCATGATACTAACTTTGTCAAAAAGTATAAATAAATGCCCCTACTGTTCCCCTTCTCCCTCTGGAAGAGGGTTTCACTTGACCTCATCTTTCATCTCTTGTCTTATTTTCTTCATCCCCTCACTGTTTTTCCCTGGGATCATCAAAAGCTGCACGGGTAATAGCAAATCAGCAAATGAACAGGAACACCCCTTGAGAAAAATTAGTGGGATCAGAACGGTTCTCAATTTGCGTGCAACAGGGGAGAGAAGCACATTGGTTAGGGTCAATATACAGCCCAGCAGTGCATCAGTATTGGTAGATCATTGGGTGTAAAAACTGGGGGCAAAATGTTCTAAAGGATCTCTAAAAGAAGAAAAAAATGGTGTAGGCATGGCGTCTAGGTTACCTTTCTCTCATTGCTAAGACAAAACACCTGCTGCCCAAAACTAAAGAAGGAAAGGTTTATTTAACTCACAGTTTGTGGGGGTTTCAGTAGATAGTCAGCTGGCTCTAAGGCACAGTGGTATATGGGAGAGGGTAGCAGTTCATCGCAGTGGAGAATAGCAAAAACAACAACAGAAAGGGAGTGGGGAGAGCAGCCGCTTTCCTCCCTTACACTGTATACAAGCCACCTGCCCCAGGGCGGGTGTACCTCTCACACCCAGAATCCCAGCATTGGACCATGGGTCAGTCATAAACTCTAGAAGCTGCCCGATGACTGCATGAGGCTTTGGGGTGACATCCAGACACAAACAATAACACATGGAACAACAGAGTTTCAAGAATCACCGCTGTATATGTATGTAGAAATGTTTTTTGCATGCTTGATTCCTATATTTACTTTCACTTTCTGGATTTTGGCTAGAAGGGGTTTTGCAACCGCAAAGGCTTTGGCTCAGAGCACTACTTTGAAATAAAGTCCCAAGAGGGAAAGGGAGGGTGGAGCAAATGTGCCGCTGATAGAGCGTGAACCCTCTAGCTTTGCTCAATCAGATAAAAAAGAAAATTCTTTTAAATTGTGCACAGCTGGCTCAGAGCAGGTACAGCACGCAGAGGTCACACAGGTACAAGTGACTCCTAGGCAATTCAGGCCATAGCTCCTTCCACCAGTCTACTGCCACCTGAGGTCTCCTCATCACCCCAACTTTCATGCTGCCTTAGAATTTTCTTTCCTCATAACTTTTATGTGCGTATAAGACATGTTTTTTTTAACTTCAGCTCTATCTTGTGTTTTATTTTTATTTTTTTATTTTTAAAAGTATGAAAAACAAAAAAAAACCCCAACAACAACAAAAGGAAAACGTTAACAAAAAGACACAAAGTAGCACAAGAGCAGTACAATCAAACTTGAATTGCAGACAAAGCAACAGGGAATCACCAATGGTTGCTGCACCACACATTGATAACTTCAAAGTGCTTGTTTCTGAAATCACATATAGACATACAATCTTGATCAAACAATCATGAACTGTTCCTTACCATAAAGCGACACAGGTCAGCAGTGGCACCGGATTAGCCATCCTGCATATACACACATAGATACATATCTGTCCCTTTCTTCCCTTTCCTCCTCTCCTCATCCCACCTGCTCCCAACCTTTGAGGAGATTCCCTTCACACCCCCCAATCCACATTCCCACCTTCAGATTCCTGCACCAGTGATACAATACATTGCCTGCACATGAACCTCTGATTTGTGTTTTATTTTTAAATAAACCCAGTGTATGCATTCTATAATGATTGTATATAACTTTGCCATGGGGTATCATTTGCTTCAACTGAAAAACATTTTAGGAGCTATGTTACCTAATTTCCTTATGAATCACTAAAAATATTAAGTTGTTCAACTAAGGGGTTGCACCCATTTGATGACAACAGCAAGAGCAGGACCTAGGTCGACATGGTATTTTAAATATACTGAGTCAGATGAAGTCTTAAAACCATTCATGGTGACCATAGAAGGCTGAGGCAGGAAATGCCACATTAGAGCCTCACTTGAGGAATTTAGCTTGAGAACCTATCTCAAAATTTTAAAAACTGGCCGGGGAAATAGCTCAGTGCAAAGACCATGGTTCAATCCCCATATCACAAAAACAAAATAATAATAACCACTCATTTTCAAGTTATTCCTGTACCACAAATACAGTATATTTTACAAAATTTTTAAGTCTCTGTCACAATTAATTTGTGTGAATACAAAACCTATTCAAACTTCACTCAAATTAACATTGTCATTTAAATTTTTATGGTAAACATGAAAATTTTTGTTGCAAAATAAGATTTTAGCAGTTATAACACTTGAAAGTAAAAAAAGAAAAATGATTTAATAATTTCAAACATTATATTTGTTTAAGACAAAAATAAATATACTTTGTCAAATCCAACTAAGCTCTCTACCTGAGTAAGAATGTTATACCAATGTCAATTTCTTGGCCTTGACAGTATGCCAAATTATATGAGATGACCATCAGGAAAACTGAGTGAAGGGTTCGTGGAAACTCTGGAGTACTTTTACAACTTTTTGTAAGTCTTAAACTATTTCAAAATAAAAAGATTTTCTTAAAGTAATGATATATTGCTAGGACAGCCAGCCTGAAAAATATGATTGTGTCACTGAGCTCTCCCTTTGAAGGACACAGTGATCCCCAAAGAGCTCCCAGTCTAGCCCACATCCCTGGTCTCCCTCCACCACCAGCCTTGCAGTCATAGGCAGGCCCTTGGTATACTTCACGGCTCAGGGTGTGAGCAGAGTTTCACTGGCTGGCATGAGAGTTGAAATCTCCTGAGCATTGTTTCTATGTGAAATGCTTTTGTGCACTATTGGAGTCCAGCCTATTTGTAAGTTTGAGTTGGCTGTGTGCTTGTTGCCATGAGTTTGACCCTGTGTTTAGGGCAAGTAAAACCAGAGCTATTGATTTTTCTACTTTGAAATAAGCACTCATCTTTCAGTGGAAAGGAACAGATTTACCAATATGGTGAGCCATCATATTTCCTCAAACCAAGTATTATATGGGGCTATTACTAAAAAGAAATGTTTCTTCTACTCTTTTACTGTTTCAGTCACTGTTGTTAATTAGTGATCTGCCTTGCTATCTTTTCTTAATGAATACAACCACACATAGTACACAAAGTTTGTCTGTGCATACCCCACAGCAAACTCCCAAACAGTCTGTATTTGCTAACCTCGCTTTCCTGGGTATTACCAGCTGGTGCTCACAAATGCAGGCCCCTCAACAGTCCTATGTGAATCTCAGTTGCTGTCAGTACTGCCACCCCTGCAGGCGGACATGTCCTTTGCAGTGTTTCCATTCCCAAGCATATCTGTCTTCTATGTGTATCCCCAATACCACTTTGGCAGTTTTCTGCAGTTTGCCTTATATTTTCCCAGGAATCTCAGACAGTGGTGGGTGGTTGTATACATACGACTGTGGAATTGCCTCTTCTGGGTTCTCAAGTCAGAACAGAAGAAGGAAATAGTGCTTGTTCAATAATTATATGTGAAAGCCTCTTCTATAGTCCAGAGTGAGAACAGACCATGGATTCTCCAGTTTGAGACTAGATGCACTGATTGGCTGAAGATGAGGGATCCTCTTGTTGCAAGCACATGTGGGGGAATTGGGGGTGACAGAATAGCAGACTCTTGTTGAATGGCCACAGTTCCTGGACACCTCAGTCCACTGACTGGGAATTGGGAAGGACTGGACAAAGCTTCCCTTCCAGTTTAGCTTGAGGATTTCCATTACCCTCCATCTCCAGTTTATCCCTTGAGTCTGCGTATATAACTGAACCCAAGTGTAGTCAGGGTCTAAGTTCTTCCTATAGGGTTCAAACTTTTTCCTACCAATCAAATCTGGGAATATCCCTGGACATCTAATCATGTCCTTAAGAATACATTCTAATGGTCACCTATTTGACTAGCTAGTATACATCTGAATCTCATGTTCAGACCATTTCCAAATTTCACCTGCTAACACTGTGGTTTTACATAATCTGTCTCCCATCAAACTCCAAGACAAATTCTCTATATCAGTCAAGTGTCTTCATCACCACCACACCTAGGCTTATGTCAATTCCCACTTATATATTGATGCTTAATCCTTCTGTCAAATCTGAAATGACCTCTCATCACTATTTTCTACCCACCCCACACCTTTGATTTCAGTAATCAGCTGTTGTGGCAAAGTGGCTAAATAGTCACCAGTAGGTTCTGCTCTGGAATTCCTCTTCCTTTGTAACTTATTTCCTCTAATGTCTTAGACACATCACTTACCCTCTTAGAGTCTTAGGTTCCACTTTAGTAAAATGATGATTAATAGAAGAATCCACTCCATATGATTATAGAGAGAAATAAATGAAACATTTTAGTTGTTCAGGTAGTATCAGACAAAAACATTCAATTAACATTAACTACTCTTAAAATTTTTTCTATTTCCAAATTTTACACAGTCCCACCTTACTTGTGCTTCTTCCCTAACTGTTTATTTCTCTCACTCCTGAGTATTTATGTCCCTGTCACATCATGTAACACTCAGAATCATAGCCTTTAGCAGGACTTGCTTTTTCTTCCTGTGTCACACAAGTTCTTACTATCTCCTGAATCTTCCTATCGATGACAGGGACCATGTTATATATTTCTGTCATATGCAAAGTGCAAGGTAGAGAACACATCACTAGCTATACTACAAATAATTCATTCACTCTCCAGGTCACTTTTATGGAAACCCAATGACTTGATCATGATTTGCATATCAGTTTAGAATATTCATGTTTTATAAACTTTCTGAATGCTTTTGTCTAATAATATCTTCTCCATACACAAGTAGAAAAAATAAATTCAGTTTCCTATGGTTTCTGGAATCCTTCATGTTCTAGAACAAGAAAGCCATGATCTCACCTTACCAAAATGGACCCAGATGCCTGACGCAGTTGCTAATTATTGCCCTGCTGACGTTTTCTGATGTGCCTCTAACCAGCCCATCATGACTGGTGATGCCAGCACAACAGATCACAAAGGAAACTTGGCAGGACAGCAGCTGTTTGTCCTGCCCTGCCCCTGCAGGTATTAGGTAGGCACTGTTTCAAAGGGTCTTGGTTTTTGTTGGCAGATATTCGTTCAACAGAATGCATCTTATACTGCAGATACAGTGACAAACAGACTAGCTAAAGAAATCTTTCCACTTGTATAGTTTATGAATGTGCAGTCCCCACATCTAGAGATGTGAGTCTGGGGCTATGAGCACAATCCTTATTCTTTGTGAATCACTGCAAAGGTCTGGGAGTCACAGCAGAGGTATAATGGCTCCAGTGGCAGAAAGTAGGATTGTTCACAGCATGCCTCCATCCACAGAGTCAGAAAATCAAATCTGGAAAAACTGTGAGCCTGGGATTGACACTGGCATAATCCTTTCAGGAAAGGAAGTACTAGAGCTTGAATCATGGTGGCAATGGTCCGAGATGTGGGAGGAAAGAGCTCTGACTCACACTGCAGGTGCCTAAGCTTCTGGGGACAGATGGTTCAAAGTGTTATGATACTAACATTATTCAAGTTTGCTGTAGAAATCAACTGTTTTTGCATGACAAAGTCTCTCCAGGAATGGCCGTAGAGCTCATTCTCTGGAATCTCAGATTTTAAAACATGAAATTACCAGGTTTGAAATTCACCATCAAGAACATGTAGAAAAATGTCACTTGCTTCTCCTTATAGTCAGTGGAACGAAGGCCAAAGAGGAGATTTTCTTAAATGAGAAAAAACTCCTAATTTATAAAATCACTCAAAAATAAATAAAATAGTTCAAACTCAAACCCACTGCTAATTTGGAAATCAGATATTGTAAAAACCATTATATTTTTTCTTTTATTTTGGTACTGGGAATTGAGCCTAGGGCCTTCTCAAATAAACTATATCCCTAGCCCTCCATCCCTGTTTTTGAGCCTGAGTCTCATTAAATTGTCCAAACTGAGCTAGAACTTAGGATGCTTCTACCTCAGCTTCCCAGAGTGCTGGGATTATAGACATGTACCTCTACACACAGCTCTCCATTTTATTTTCTGAGGATTGTGCTGTCCTTACAGTGGACTCAGAGGGAATATGTGAACTACATAAATAATCTGGAAAAGCACCACAAACCAGCATTTGCTAGCTTTAAGAAATACTAAAACTTCAAAGTATATCTTGAAGGGAATAAAGGTCTCATTTTAAATAAGTTGAGGAAGACTTGAGCAACTTAAGTTTTTTACTATAAAACTTTTCAGAGCCTTCAAGATGTAGTGTATGTCTCCTTGAGGAGAATGTGGTGCATATGGTTTTCAAAACATATACTGACTGCAGGACCCTTCTCTCAAGAAAGTTTTTACTCAGTAGGGCATGGGACAGGCCATGGGGGCAGCGCTCACTGCCAGGGGCATGTTCACCTGGAAGAAGGTCAGACTGTGGCTCAGAAATTTTAGCCATTGTATAGTTGAGAAGGAGCAGGGTTAGAGAGGAGACATCTGTTGTGTGTGTCTACAAACAGGCTCATGGCAGCCTCAGTAGAGCCACTTTCTCTGCCTGGACTCTATGTGGTTCTTTGTGAGACTCAGGTGTCATCTCCAAGGTTTCCCCCTCACAAGAATCCCCGCAGAACATCTGAAAAGACTAGTGGTTCATGGAGGCAAATTTGCAGCCACACTGGCATGATAGCAGGTGGTTTTAGGAGTCCTATGACAATATCCTGTGGGAGATGAGAGGATTGCAGCCCAGATATGATTTGATGGCTTCCTGGCTAAAGAAATGAGTTCTAAAAGTAGATGAGGAATCAGTGTCACAAAACTGCATTTATTTCTGTCTAGTTCATATTCTTTTACTCATTCTTTTGTTTATTAATTGAGTTCTTGCGGTTGGGCCAGGAATGAGAGGTAGAGATGAATAAAATACTGTCCCTTTCCACAAAGAGCTTAGTGTCTACTAAAGAAAGAGCTGAGGGTCATTTGAAATCAGAAAGGAGATGCTGAACTGAAACCCTGAGGATAAAAATGTAGGTGGTAATAGTTCTCCTTGGGAACCAGGGAAGTCTCGGTCCTTCAGTTGGATCTGAACCATAGGGCCAAGAGGTCATTCTAGACTAAGAACACTGGATGAACAGAGGCAGAGACAAGAAATTTATGTAGATAAGAAGTATTTGAAGGATGCAAAGCTGTTCTTACATCCAGGAGTAGGATGAGAATACTTTCTTCCAAAGCTGAGGTTGCTTATTTGAGAAATGTCTCATAACAAATGATATGAGATGAGAAGCAAAGTGGACTTTCAGGACCCTCTCAGTACCCAAAGGAAAGAGAGGGAGGATGTCTACCAGGATGACAAGTGGAAATAAGAGTGGCTGAAGGGCAGGAGGGGTAGGAGGTGGCCTATAGCTATATTTCTTGGACACTGAGAAGTTGAAGAGTGGTTCCAGGGAAGAAGATATGTATAAGTCTCCAACCAAACCTGACTCCCCCAGCCCCCAACTGGCCTGCCAGAGGAAGTACTACTCTCTGCAGTGAACTCAGCTCAGCACCAAAGTTGTCACTAGCAAGCACAGGAAAGGAAATAAGACAGGACAAGGAATTTTACAGGACATCTGGAAACGCCTGAGAATTTATACCAGGCACTTTAAGGAGTCTGCCCACTGAGACACAAGATTGCCAGAGAACTTTAACCACAGATGTTTATTAGGATCTTCCCATCCCCTGCCCTCTCTCTGTCCCTGTAAAAGGACACACTTTGTTCACTGCAGACTGTCTTATGCTTGCTACCTGCAACCTGGCACAATAAATTCCAGGCCATGCTGTCTTTGCACAAGCCTCGTGGTCTCTGCTGCCTCCCCTCTCCTCCCATGTATTACAATATGAAAAGCCAGGGACTGGGAGGAAAGGCGCGAAAATTTGCGTCAGATATGTATGTAAATGGAACCATTTGGTTGGCAACGAACTGGGCAGTAGAGGAAAGCTTCGGAAAATGCACTGTAACTTCTCTTTTTCATTAGAATATAGGCAAGTTTGGGTTTCCACTCAAGACAGCGGAGGGAGAGAGGAAAAGAAAGGAGGAAGGGGGGAGACAGCGCAGCCCAGCCCCATGGTTGTGCTTCTCTGGCGCGCAGCCCACCACTGCTCAGTGAGAGCCTCCTGCTTTTGTCCCCACACCACTGCCTGGTGGCTCAGGCTCCTTCTACTGCCTGCAAGGGCTCATCAGAGACCTTCTGTAGGCCAAGACGAAACACTGGGACTCAGCCCTTTGAACTGTTAAACAACTCTGGATCGTGTTGAGCTCTTCTTCTGGAGCATTTCTTCTCTTGGCACCTGTGAAGCCCCAAACCCACTCCTCACACTTCTTGGTTGCTTGTCTCCCTCTGCTCACTCTTCTTCCCGCGTGAGTGTTCCTGGGCACAGTCCAAGGACTCGCCTCCTGCAGTCTCCACCACTCTCAGCTCCTGTTGTTGTAAAGAGCAGCCATGGCTTCCATAGCAGATTCACTCCCAAAGGTAGAATGGCTGAAATGCAACTCGTGTTTATACTTGCTCCAATAACAACTCAGAACTCTCATTTTGAACTTCTCTTTCACCCAGTCTTTCCCACCTCACTTCTCTCTTTCTCCTACCTCATTTTTATAGGGGAATTATTTTTCATTTTTCCCTCTGTGCCTCTTCCCATGAGTAGAACATGCACTGGACTGCTCAAGTGTTTTCATGCTTTTTTTAATCTATCACGCCCATTGTCTTAATTACTTGTCTCTCATTCCTGCAACAAAATACCTGACATCCAAAGTTAAAGGGGGTGGTGCTGGGGATATAGCTCAGTGGCATAAGCACCTGCCTTGCAAGTGAAAAGTGCTGAGTTTGATTCCTGGTACCAAAAAAAAAAAAAGTTAAAGGGGGAAAGTTTTATTTAGCTCACAGTTTATAGAGCTGTCAGCCGATAATTTGCTGGCTCCAAGGAAGGGTAGAACATAGCAGACGGGCAACAGTTTATGGCAATGGAAGACAGCAAAAATAAGCAAATATGGAGACAACCCTTTTTCTGTCCCTTCTGTTCTATCCCGTATAGCAGCATGAGGACAATACTATTCCAGTTAGTGGACTGATCCAGCAATAACCCACCCTTAATCCCAGCACATTGTACCACAAATCAATCGTACACTCTAGATTCAGCCACCTCCACAAAAGCCACATTATTATATGTGGCTTTAGGGGGACTTCTAGACACAAACCATTTTCAGAGAAGGCAAGCTCACATGAAATGCAGCAAGGCAAGAATTTATTCATGTCTGTCAAATTCCAAAGCCCATGGATTGTCTGCCTGGTCACTAGGCATGTTTTTCAGAGACTGATACTCAGACAAAACTAATAAATCACCAGTGGGAGGCAGAGTACATTTTTTTCAAAGGGGAACCAAACTTAGGACCTTGTGCTTGCCAGGTAGGCACTTCACCACTGAGCTACATCCTTGGTCTGCAGAGTTGGGGTTTTGATTCCCAGATTAAGGCTCTAGGTTTTTTCTGTGTGTTATTCTTTGCCTGTATTGGCATCAGTGACAGATTTCTCAAGTTCTTGGATCTACATTTGCAACTTAATTTACATTTGCCTAAGAAGAATCCAGGTAGAGCTCAGGGCCACTCATGAGATTGCTGCCACAGTGTCCACTCTCCTTGGCTCCCAAGTCTACTGAAAAAGACCTCCTTGCCATTCCTATGAGCAATAAATGACCCCTGCCTGAATTCTTGAATCAACACAGTTAAGGATACAAAAACACAGGATTTTTTATCCCCAAAGCTAAAGAAGGGTAGATGGTGTCATGCATTTCTGAGCACAGTTCCCTCCCTTGCCTAGTGAAAGAGCTTGTTGATATTTTTCTCTGATAAGCACAGCTGCATAACCCCAAAGAATGAGAGCTGATCCAAGACTCTTCTTTGAGAGGAATTTTTAAAAGACAGAAAGAGAGGAAAAAGGAAGTAGGAGAAAGAGGGGGAGAGAGATGGAGAAACTGGGTAAAGCTGGGTGGAAATAACTATCCCTTTCCAAACAATCTTCTAAAACTCTTCCAACTCCAAAATTAACCCCAGAAAATTAACATATTTTGGCTGCCTTGTGAGGCAAAAAATGCTAGCAAAATGCCATACCACTTGGTAGGATGCTTACTTTGTACACATCCTGAGCCTGTGGAAGATGAGGGCATGGAGATTATGTGAGTGCTACACCCCACCTGGGTGGGGGTAGCCTGTTTACAATGTAAGGGAGGTAGAAAGAGGCTGCTTGCAGCCACCCCTCACTTTTGCTCTGGTTGCTTTTGCTGTGCTCTGCTGCCATGAATGTTTGCCCTCTGCCACATGCCACTCTGCCTCTGAGCCAGCCAAGTATGGACTGAAACCTTCACAAACTGTAAGCTAAATAAACCTTTTCTTCCTTCTTTTTGGGCATTAGGTATTTTGTCTCAGCAATGAGAAAAAATGACCAAGACATCCCTTTTGAAAGAATGAAAATAAACCCAAAACACCTCACAGACACCTTCCCACCCCTAACAAAATGATGACTCTGTTACACACAAAACTAAAATAGTTATGGCAGCAAAGTATTTTGATGACAATGAAAGTTTGTAAACTGTATTTCAATCTCTTTGTTTTTCCCAAAGTGCAAGATGCAGGGTTCTCAGTCTTTCAGTCGTGCTTCTCCTGTAAATAATCCTTTATTTTGTTTGGCAAAGGCTGTTTCTGAATTAAGTCTATTTTGGATACTGACATATAACAAAATGACATAAGTACTGCAAACACTGCACCTGCATGAACTGAGACACTGGATTGCTCAGTCTGACAGGGTAAGTTGCAGATCCAGGCAACCGAGACCTTGAATAACAAAAACGCTCCATTTTCAGAGTTCCTCAATGAATGCTCAATTAGATCAACTATAGATGTATGTCCTTCCACATCCGGCTGTTCATAAAAGCTAAACCTACCATTTGAGTACTCAATTCTAGTGTGAAGTGTTTTACCATGGGAACGAAAGCTCAAGCTTAAAAGGCAAAGATCATCAGAACTATCCCGAACAAGAAAAGAACCGTCTGGCACATTTGCTAGTTTTCCTTCCACCTCCCAGCATGTAATTGGTCCCCAGTACCATTCTTGTTTTGCAAGTTTCTTCAGCTCCTCTGCAAGGCTTGTCACAACTGTGGAGCCACTACTTTGCACAGAATCATAAACTCTTGCAACCCCAGGAGCGAAGTTAGGATCAAAATTCAAATGACAATGCATACTTTCAGCCATGTGGGAATCTGTGCCGATGAGTCCACTGAAGTTCCTTTGGATTTGATTACTCTGGATTGGAGATAGCAAAGGTCAAAGTGGAGGGACATCATCATGACTTGCTCTGGCGCTCTGCAACGTGACTCCTGTGGTGTCAATCAATAAACCATTCACAGACTGATCCACAAAGATCTCTGGGGCAACGACTAGGTCCTGGTCTACCTGATTCTCATCTTCAGTAAAAGAGCTCCCTACTACCTGAGGAGTGAGTGCAGAGACCTCCATAGGTGAAGAACTGTCCAGACAATAGCTAAGTGATCCTTCCAAAGGATACACCCCCTTGTCCAAAGGCACGGTGTACTGAATGTAGTCCTGAGGCAGCGGTCCAGTAACTACAGGCACAGGTTCATCCAGGTGGAGACGCAAGTCCCGGTTGGGAGAATTGGAACTCTTGAGAGTAATTTTGCTCTTGGCATAAGTTCCAGCCTGAAGGTCATGAAAACCCTTTTGAACACCATTCAATGCAGGACTTGGATTGGAAGAGTGCACCAAGGCTTTGACTCTCAGCTCTATTCTGAGGCACGTCTCCTCAGAGTTCGTGGGCCGGAGAGGCCAGGGCGTTGGCTGTAGTGATGACTGCGGAGGGACGTGGACCTGATCGGCCTCTGCGCTTTGACATCTTTGAAGACAGTGGGGCTGAGGAGGAGGAAAAGGTGTCCTCGTGGACACAGCTTCCTGACCCAGTGCTGCCCTTGCCCTTTGACTTCTGCTTAGAAGAAAGCCGCCTTTTTAAGGTGCCCATCAGGCTCTCACTTTTTGATCTGTTCTTCCCACCTTTTTCATCTTCACTGTTGATATCACAGCTGGCCACATCCTTACCATAGCAGCTACCGAACAAGGCATCATCTTTGCCAAAGTCACTGGCTATTGTTGGCTGTTATACTACCATGAAATCAGTTTCTTCTTTACTTTTGTTTAATTTAAAAGATTTCTAGAAGATTTTAAGACTAATTTTCTTCACTATGACTAGTTAATTAATCCACAGGGATCAATTTTCTCTCTGGAGTATTATCCGCAAACATCTGGAGAGGCTTCAGTGTGCATCTGTGTGTTTCGCCAGCTTCATTTGGAGCCATTTTCAGCTGCCTGCTCCACTCCTTCGCCCAGTGAGGGCGGGACTGCCGCCTGGACCTCCTCCTCCTCCCCCTGCTCCTCCCCCTGCTCCTCCTCCCTCCGCCTCCTTCCCGGGAGGGCCCAGGCGCGGCCTGGGACCGAGCGCGCGGAGTGCTGCGGTGGAATGACTTGGGGGCCGCGGCAGCCCGGCCTTAAATTGATCTTAACCCCCAACAGTTCCCTGTTCTCAAAGGCCTGTCATCTAAACCCAGCTTGGCACGAATGTGCCCTGGTGCTGTCAAGGTGACTTTGTGAAATGCTGAGCGGCTCAAGCATAAGGACAGGCAAAGCTCTGAAACTCCAGCCACCTCCCAAGAAGCTTCAGACCATTACAAGCGGTCCTCTCTGGAGGGCAGTCCTGGATACCCAGGACAAGGAAGGAAGTTGGCCAGAGGGACTCATTCCAGGGCTGTAGGGTCTGCTCTGTCCTCACTCCCCCTCAGCCTTGACTTTGAAAATGTACTTTACTGTGGGGTTATTTTATTTCAAAATATTGAATTAAGATAATACATACACATAAAAAATAAAATAATACAAAGGAAATATGGAAAATCACAATCTACCAGACAACCATGGCCCTTCTCATGTCACTTCCAAAAGCTGAGGACTTTATTTTTTAAAGATTTCTAGTTTAGGTCCTCTAGCCGTCACAGCCAGAACACGGAACCCTGAGCTTCTCCTTCTGGTTTGGCAGCCCTTTATAGTGTCTAGTGACCCTTTTGTGTGCATAAGTGTTCCTTTCCCACAGCCCTCTAAGTATCTTATGACTACAGATTAATTTTGAGTTCAATATTTAGATAAAATTATTAAATACCTCCTGCTCTAGAAAACTGAGGCATACCAGCCACCATGTAACAGGGGAATATTAGCACCCCTCCATCCCTGAGCTTCCCCCCTTTACTCCCCTCTCTCAAAAGCAGTGAGATATCCCTGATCTCACTCCCTTTACAAAAGCAAGGAGACTTCTGGGGACAATGAGTAGAGAATTCCTGAGTACAGCAGTAAATCCCAGTGGCCTGCAGACAAGTCTATCTGCTGAGTTCTTTGTGGTGGTGGTGGTGGTGGGGTGCCATCATTTGAAAATAAGAATTATCTCATCTGACTTCACTTCTTCAGTCATGGTTTTTTCCTTCTTCCCTTCCTCCTTTGCTTCCCCTCCTTACTCCCTTCCTTCCTTCCTGCCTTCCTTCTATGTGTTCTGAGGATCAAACTCAGGTCCTCAAATCTGTTAGTCACACACTGTACCACTGAGCTATATCCCCAGCCCAGCCATGGTCATTTCAGTGTTTACTTTTCCACTCATCTGCTTTGAGCAGTGTCACAAATCAAAACTTGAAAACATTTTTTGCCATCTACTCAACAGAGCTAAAGACAGAGAAGGCTAAAAGTGTAGACTAAGAAAATGTCAAGACCCAATCCAGGAAATCCTCAGTGTGCGGGGCTGCTATAGCAGAGGACCACAAACTGGGGTATTTTATTTAAGCCAACAGCATCTATCTCTTGTTTCATAGTGTAGAGGTCAGGTATCTAAAATCAAACTGTCAGGAGGGCAGGGAACCTCCCAAGACTCTAGGAAAGAACCCATTTCTTGTGGCGTTCACCTCCCCCTCATCTTCCTCTTCCTCCTCCTTCATTACTCAGGGCCTCTTGCACTGAGTTATAGCCCCAGATATTTTTCTTATTTTGAGGCCAGATCTCACTAAGTCCTTAAGTTGTCCAGGTTGCACTGGAACTTAGAGTCTTCCTCCTCAAGCCTTCCAGACTGCTGGAAACTTTGTTCACCTTTTGATGGCTGCATCCCTCAAGTCTCTGTTTCTGTCTCCATGTAACACCTCCATCTCTTTTCCTTGTCTCTCAACAGTGACCCTCAAACGCTCATCATTCACTGGATCTGAAGCCTTTTGGCTCTTACTTGCTAGGTCAGGCCCCACGCATTGCCTCTGGCAGCCCAACAGACTTCCCTATTGTGCTGCAGCCTCCCTTTACCCTCAGAAATGTGCAGATGATTGGCTGTATGCCAAGATCTTGGGTGCTTCTCCATCGCTCCTGCCGCTGAGGCATCATGAACTGTTGTCCTGATCCTTACTGCAAGGGTCCCTCCCTGGCCCTGGGATCCTGGGCCCTGAGGCAGCAGAACAAGGCCGGCCTCCTACATCCCTCTGCCTGGAAGCTTCTGCACCAAGATTCATGGTCTCTCACTCATGGTCTCTTTCTTTCTCCCTCCCTTCCTACCTCTCTCTCTCTCTCTCTCTTTCCTTCCTTCCTTCCTGCTTTCTTTCTTTCTTTCTTTCTTTCTTTCTTTCTTTCATATTGGTACAGGGGATTAAATCCAGGGCCATCATACTAAGCTACATCCTCATTCCTTTTAAAATTTTATTGTATTTTATTTTTATTTGCGATGCCTCACTAAGTCACTAAGATGGCCAGGCTAGGCTCTAACTTGCAATCTTCCTACCTCAGCCTCCTACAGTGCTAGGGTCCCACATGTATCACCATGCCTAGCTATATTGGGTTTCTTTTGGAGACATCAAAACACTCACTTTCTCAAAATCTTCCTCTCTGAACCAAAAACTCAAGCTCATAAACTCAAATGAAATCCAAACCTGGGCACTGTTTCGACATCCTGCTACAGTGGGAGATAGGAAAATATTGTACCGCGCTCCTATCCCATGGCTGCAGGCACAGAGCCAGCCCTCAGGGTTGCCCAGAGGGACTCTCCAGAGCCTGTGTCCCTGGAGCCTGCCTCCCCATCTGAGAAACATGGCCAGCCTGAAACTGCACATTTTTTTCTCCTTTTCCAGCCCCAGTAAGCTTAGCAAATTATTTTCTCCCCACAGCCTTCCACTTCCATGTAGGTCTGTCTGGATTTCTCATTTCTCACTGGAAATACAATTCTCAAATATCCTAAGAATGCTTGTCTTTGTGGCATTACTAACCTACACTCCCATAATTTACAAAGAGTAAATTATGGATTTAACAACTGGAGATTCCTATACCCATGTCCAGACTACCAAAGGGAGGTGAGCCTGACCTTCAGCTGAAGATAGCAAGTATTTTGTGAATTTTTTTATAGTTTATCAAACCGATCAGTGCATATGCAGGCCATGTACACACTAAAAAACTGCAGGGATAGATTGTGTTTTGCTGTTTTGTTTTGCAGTTGTTGACTTTACAAGCTACCCATTTTTAATCATTTTGTTGCTATATAAAGCAGCAACCTAATAATTGTTGTTGTTTTCTGGTAATTTCAGGATTGCCAATAATCTGGATCATCTAAACAATGCCTGCACATTTTGTTCTGACACTTAACTTGACCAAAGCCTGTAGCAAAAATGAAGTACATATCTCATTCTCTGCTCTGAACCTGTCCCAGTTATGAGTAAATAGCTGATTAGAGATAGTAGGTGTTTCATTCTGTTCAAAAGTAACAAAGGAGAAATTCCTTTCAGTAATTTCTGTAACTAAGTGTTATTCAGGAGTCCGGGAAGAGAGCACGTGTACCTTTCAGTGCTTTCCAACAAGCAACTGAGCCAACTAGTGCTATGAAGCCTTCTGTAAAACAGCTTCATTCTTCAGGCTCTATGTATGTTGTTGATGGAAAGTAAAACTGAATTTGCATTCTTGAAATCAGCCAAATGGGTTCTTATTAATATCTGTTTTGAGTGAGAGGGTTATTAAGATACAGATGTCTAGAATTATACTATTTTTGGAATTATAGATTTAAATAATATATAATTATGCCAAAATGCTTATGATGTATCCTTATTTTTAAAAAATCAGTATACCCAGCTGTATTTAGTTTCCAAAATATCTCTTATTTGGGCTTAAAAATTCCTTGTTTGCAAACAAAGGCATTTATTCCATAATTCCCTTGTCTTAGTCACTTTTCTGTTGGTGAGACACAATACCCAATACTTAGAGGAGAGTTTATACGGGCTCATGGTATTTAGAGGTTTCAGTCCATAGTTGGTTCACTCCAGGGCAGAAACAGCATGTTGGAAGGGCCTGGTGGAAGAAAGCTGCTTGAGTCATGGTGGCCAGGAAGCAGAGTGAAGAGCAGAGCTGGGAAAGGAAATGTACCTTTCCAGGCACATTCCCCATGAACTGCTCCTCCAACAAGCCTCCATCTCCCAAAGACACCCTGGACTCTGAACTCCCCCATACATTAAGCCACTGATGAGTACAGACTCTCATCTTTCAAAAGTCCTACCTCTGAACACGTGAGGAGACATTATAGATCTAAACCATAACATCCCCCATGGCTCAATTGGAATACCCTGAAAAATACAGCTCATAAGGCAGTCACAATGGCTGTTTGGATAAGATGTGATTTTCTGATCACTCCCTTGTGATACAGGTTGAAGTGAGAAAGCCCTGAGAGGAGGGAGTGAGGAGGAGACTGAGGGAGGGAAGTTGTCTATGGAAGGTCTGGGAGATCACATTGCCACTTGTTCTCACTTCTGAAGTGCAGGGGCCTTCGTGACTGGAAGATAATTGACCTTGTCAGTGGGGACTATGACGGAATCAGGCTGCTGCTGTCATAGGCATATTTGCTTTCCTCTGAACAGAAGGCAGCCTGCTCTTGTTTGCACTCTGTCATCACAACTTTTACCTTATTTGAAGTGACTGGGCTAAATTTCCATATTAGAGACAGAGAGACTCAGTTCAGATTGGATAAAACACTGAACTGCAATGCTCACAATAGACTTCTACAGAAGATGACATGAATTAGAAAATTTAAAATGGCTCATGATAAAAATCTTTTAATGAATATAACCTTATATCAATTAATTTTTAATAGTAGATTTTTTGTTTTAAAATTTCCATTTGGTTTTCTTTATAGTTCTATTATTCTGCCGAACTACAACTGTTCCTTACTATAAGCATTTTCCCCTTTCATTCCTCAAGTGTATTTATCATAGCTATTTTAAAGTCCTGGTCCATTTTGAATTACTATATTTGAGTTATTTCAGGGTCAGTTTCTACTAGATATCCCCCTCAATTATGGGTCACATTTTTCTCCTATCACCTGTCTACCATTTTATGAATTAATGTTGGATACGTGAATAGTACATGGTAAGAGTTCATATTTTAACGGCCTCCAGAAACCATACAATTTTATGCTGGTGGACAGTTCATTTACCAGCTTGATTCTTCTGAAGCTTATTTGTAAACTTTATCAGGATTAAACTAGAATAGTCTTGACCCTAACTAAAGTAGATTTATTTCCAAGGTGTGGCCTTTCTTTATACTGTATCAGCAAGCACTTGATCTGTTCCATAGAGTCACATTACTCTAGCTGACTGGATGCTGTGTCTCAGCACTGTCCCACCTATACCACCACTGATAAGCTCACAGATCCTTGGGAACTACCTCACCGGGCCTCCTAGAACCTCACTGACATTCAGCTGAAGTTTCCAAGAGCAATGCAGATCTCTATAACACATTGCTTCCTTCTTTTTGGTACCAGCCACCCCAGTACCTTCAACTCTATTATCTGCCTCCCAGATCACTGGACTCTTCACTCCATGATAGAAAATATCTCCCATCTGAAAAGCTGAGGCAGTGGTAGCAGTGTCTGACGTGTGTCCCTTCATTACATGTAACCATCCCGAGCTGCTTTTCATTCCACAAATAAAGTATGTAGGTTCATGTATTTTTCCAGTTTGTGTTTAGATGTGGTAGAAAACCTTGTCTTGTAATAGTTACTTATCATGAAGATCCTATTTGATTACCATACTCCAAAGCTATTACTTCTTTCCCCGTATTTTCTTTGGATTTATTTTGCCTTTATAATCTAGCTTCTTCAGATCATTACTTAGCTCCCTGATTGTGAGTTTGTCCTTTTAACTTTAATACTGTATAGCTTCTTACTCAAGCCTATACTACTATCTATACAGAAAATTCATATCATGGATTTGCTCCAAGTGAGGCAGAAATAGAAGCAGAACAGAGAAGAAATTTGAGGGGTCAGAGTTTGGGCTGTTTCCAACATAACAGAGTCAATTTGATAGAAACAGGAGCCAGCTGAAACGTCTGATACACCTGTAGGGATGCCTTTCTGTCTCAGAGCAAAACAACATATGTGCAAGGCAAGTTTCTCATCTGATATAGGACCTGCATGGAGAACTAGAAGAATTAGAGGGGGTGTATATCTGGGTATGTGGGAGGCAAGATTCCTAGCCAGATATCCACTTGTTGTGCATAGGATTTATGTTTATATGCAGCTAAGTAATTCTCTTGAAGTTCTAAGATGAGCCAATGGGGCAGCAATCTAGGACTAGTACCAGAATATCAGTAGATGTCAGGAACATGGATTTAAGGTACAGATTCCCCAACTTGGGTCAGAATAGATTCTGTTAGACAAGCTGGCCTTTAGTGGGAAAAACAGAGGACCGTGAACAGAGCACAAGAATCTGGAGGGAGAAGGAAAAGCATGTCATGTCCTCCTGTACTCAGCTGCTGGCCTGGAAGCAGAGAGTGTCATATGGGGCAAATGTCCTACAAGGATGAACACTTTCCCAAGGGAATTCAGTTAATCCAAAAATACTGGACCAAAAGAAAGAAACCAAGACACTTTAAATTAGCAAGGTCTCCTCACCAGTAGAAGGAGAAAGGGTAAGTAGACACAGGAGGAATTTTCAGTCAATGGTAGAAAACGAAGGGGTTAGGTTGTTATGCATACTTACTGTGTACCTCAACCTTCTTGTACATCTCATGCATCTGTCCACTAGACCACAGATTCATGAGGGGTAACACTGTGTCATGCTCACTTCTGCTTCCTGTGGGTCTATCCAGAGCTCTGACCATTGTTCACTTTATTCAGTGAGTGCATTTGATTTATACCAATCAGGTAGCCACGGATGACCCAGTTGAGTTTGGCAAGTATTTTCTGTACTTTGTTGCCTTACATATCTCCTTTTCCTCCACCTCTCCTTTCTTTCCTTTGATGTCTTGGATTCTAGAAAAATTATCTGTACCATAAACTGATTTCTAAAAGGATAATATCTGAAATAAAAATGATGTATTCATTAATAATGAATGATTTCACACAAACAAGTTAAAATGTTGGACCATTTTATTATTGGAGACCAACACCACCCATGATAATTGTTGGCTATAGAATTCTTCTTCTGTTCCAAGCAGGCCATAGAAGAAAGGAAGACAGCAAGATAGTTGGCAGAGGGGTGTCCTCAAGGTTCCTGGCTGTTTCACTTCTTAATTAATGTTCCCTCTTCCAATTCTCCTGAGGCTGATACCAGGAAGAGTGAGGGAAATTCAGGCATCAGCAAGATGGAAAAGCTCTGGATGGCACTGAAAATGGACAGTAGAGACAAAAGATGGGATGGGAGAGGATACGATGCTCCCTACAATCCTGTTATATGAGAAATATGTGGTCTGCACAGGACCATGGACTGACAAAACACCATGAGCTTGCACTGGAGTGGAGACACCCTGGAACCCCCTGCTCACATCACACAGCTGCCTTCTAAGGGTCATTTCCTGTGGTTTGATGCCCTCCTGAAAATTTTACGGAGAGTCCGTCAAGAATAGGTCCTTCAAAAATACTTTTTAAAAACTGAAATGGAAGGATTAGGCCATCAGCCAGATGGTGGAGTGGGACTTTCTAGAGCCTGGTCTACCCACAGAAACATCAATTCAAACAACTATCCACAACTAAAAGTAACTCTGCTAGAGCTTAGAGATAAGATGAGAGCCACAGAACATAGTGTAGAAATCAGAAAAGATACATTGAAGAGGGTAGAAAAGACAATTTTGCACTAGCCACTTTAACCTGTCCCAACCTCATGCAGCCCATCATGGAAAGAGATACTGATCTCTTGCAAAAAAGAGACGAAAGTAGCTGCTGGACTTTGCAGACCTCAATACTATGTCTGCCTCATTAAAATCAAGTGGCAAGCAGACCTCCATAGCCCTAAGCCAGAGGGCAATACAGTGTATTGGGCCTCCAGGTCCACCTTAGAACTTGGTGGGGCCTGCAACCTCACATTACAGACCTGTCTGATAGACTAAGACTCCAGACTAATGCTGTGTCAGCCTAACACTCATAGACTCAGTCTTTAGGCCCACCCCAGGGTTAGGGAAAACTTAGCAACCCTAGGCTTCATACTGCCCTAAGAACCAGGTTATAACTCACAGATTCAGCCTTCAGGATATAGGCTTCTATGGATAGAGGGTTCTGGCATGCTCAGTACCAATCCAGTCCTTATAGCCCCATTCTCTAGGCCTGCCCTTGTGACCCAACTCCCACAGACCCAGAGTCTATGCCAGACCCATTAGATCCCAGTGGTGGGCTGGTCCAAATGGTCTCAAACTTCAGGACCACCCCTGATGACCCAGGTTGTAGGCTGCCTCCCACCAAGACTAAAGTTAACCCTCACAGATCTAACCTCCAGTCTAGTGCCTATACACTCAGGCTCCAGGCCAATCTCTGTAAGTCTAGGTTCATGCCTATCCTACCACAAGGGCAACCTCAACTTCAAGTTAGTCCCTGTCATCCCAGACTCCGGTAGACCTGGAGTCCAAGCCTGCTCAAGCAGATACAACATGCTGGCCTACCCAAAAAGAGCTTGGTGATAGACAAGTCCTTATAAATTAAGGCTTCAAAGGCATCCAAGCTCCAGACCAGGGCCAGTGGACTCAGGCCCATCCCAGTACCTGGTTGGTCCTGTAGACTCAGGGTCAAGGTCTACCCAGTGCCAAGTCTGACCCAGTAGACCCAGCTATAGTATCTCTGGGTACAAGCTCCAGGCCTGCCCTTGCAGACCCAGGCTCCAGGTCTACCTTTAGGGACATAATCAATATGTCCAGACCCAAATACACAGATTCAGGCAGCAAGTCCACCTGCAGCCCAGATTAGTTAGTCTGCCCAGAGTCTCTTAATAGGCAATTGGTGAAAGTTTTATCCAGACAAAGCCAATTTTCAAAGACTACAATGAAGTATTACTTCTTCAAACGCATAGACATTAAAACAAGGCAACAAGAAACATGAAAAGCCAAGGAAATATACACTGAAACAAACCCAATTAACTCCAAATAGCTAACTCAAAAAATTAGAACTAAATGAACTGCTTAACAAATAATTCAAAATAATTGTTTTAAAGAAGTTCAAGAAGCCATAAAGTCAAAACTGTAGTAAATAACTAAAGTAAGAAATTTAAAAGAGAGATTGAAGTTATATTTTTTAAAATAGCAACTAGAAATTTTTAGCTGAAAAATACAACAAATAAAATTTAAAATGCAATAACATGCATGGGCAGTAGAGCTGGGCAAGTAGAAGAAAGAATTTGCCAACTTGAAGAAAGATTATTTGAAAACACACAATTATAAGAAAAAAGAATGAATAAAGTTTATGATATTTATAAGATACCATTAAAAGAGAAAGTAGTCAAACTATGAGAGTTCAAGAGAGAGAAAGCTATAGAAGGTTAATTTAAAGAACTAATAGCAAAACAGAAGTAATAGCAGAAATGAAGAGAAAGAGCAAGAGAGCAAGAAAGAGAGAGAGAGAGAGAGAGAGAGAAACAGAGAGAGAGAAATTCCCAGGGAAACAAGAATTGAGGGAACTCACCACTACCAGATCCATCTTAACAAAAAATACTATGAGGAGTTATTTAAACTGAAATAAAAGGGCACTAAACAGTAATACAAACATACATGAAAACATAAAACTCACTGGTAAAAGTAAGCATACAGTCAAATTAAGAATACTCTAATACTGTACTTATGGTGTATAAATCACATATCTTTTTTTTATTTTAAAGACAAAAGAATGGAAACATATAAACCAGAATAACACAAAAACAATATAAGAAATACAAAATTATAGAGAAGATAGTAGGAAATTAACACTGGATGCTGTATTACATAATGTTATCTTCACATTTGTTGCTCAGTTATACAGATGATAGCTTGTTTGATTAATCAATTTTCTCCACCCTCATTTCCATTGTTCCACCACCCAATCAGTCATCTTCCCTCTGATAATAACTTTACTTTTGGGTGTATTTACTCACTCGGGCTCTCACATTGGCAAGAGACATGGCTGTTTCAAATTATGCTGTAACAAATACGGGTGTACACAAATTGCTATGGCAGGATGTGGAAAAGCATCCATGCTCAAAGAGAGTAGATAGGCAGGGAACCAGGTTCACTATGGTCAAGCCCCCACTGTCAAGCCCTCAAGGCCATTGGGGGTCTGGTCGAGTTGGCAGGGTTACCCAGTGAACTGCCAGGCTTCATCTCAATACAGCGCATCCAGAGGCCCAGTTGAGTCCACAGGGTCGCCCCCTCAGACCACCAGGCTCCAGCCCATCATCGTGCTGCTGGGGGCCCGGTTGAGTCCATGGGGTTGCCCTCAGTGGACTGCCAGGCTCCGCCCCACCACCATGCAGCCGGGGGCCCGGTCAAGTCCATGAGGTTGCCTCTGTGGACAGCTGGGCTCTGCCCCATTGCACGCTGCTGGAGGCCCAGTCCAGGTCTTCAGGGTTCTCATGTAGCCTAGAGGGAGCCCTCTGAGCCTCCCCCTCAGGCTACTAAGCTCCCCTTCAAGGCCCCCTGGGGTCCCCTTATAGGCCTCTAGTGTCTCCCTGCAGGCCATCTATGACTCTTTGGAGGCTGTCCCCATCCATCTAGAAAATCGGGTCTGCACCCTAGTTCCAGGTCTTCTCCTCTTCCCGCCTCTCAATCTCCAGTGTTGCCATTCCCCTCCCCTTGCAGCTGGGCATTGGGCACACTTACAATGCTGGGCACAAGTGGCACGAGGTCTCCCCCACCCATGCTCACTGAGATAGTCCAGGATGTGAACTAAGTTTAGTTATTAGTTCTAGAGAGAACTGAAGGATTTTCTCAGGTCTGCTGTGTAGGTATGTTGTTGTCTCTCAGACTCCTGGACTGCTGCTTTTTGTGTAATTTGTTGCTATGGTTTCATACAAGGTTCATATATGCAAGCAGTGTGGAGTCCCTCTTGGTGCTCATATTAGTAGTTTAGGGTGAGTCCTGAAGCCCGTACACTCAGCCCGTTGCTGTCAGAAACACATGTTGAGTGCTCGGGTCAACAAGACTCAAGGTGCTCAGAGAGGGAGTTCAGGGTAGGAGCTGAAGCCCATTAATTCAGCTGGTACTCCCTGCTTGGTGTTTGAGTAGAAGGGCATGGGGCTGTATGGTCTACCTCCATCTGCAGCTCTCTCTTACTGTTGTGCTCCAGTTCCTGTTTGTTCTTTGGCTGGATCCCTGGCAATTGCTGTGGCCTTGGGGTGGCTGCTGCTGCTCTCTGCTACTCTCTGCTCATGGTTGCTCAGAGTGGAGAGGCAGGAAGCCACAGCCTCAGAGCAGGCATAGAGCTGGGTGTGGTGGGCCATGTACTGTTTGCTTTAACTCCACCTTGCCTCCAGGCACTGATTAGAAAGGTTGTTGCAGAGTGGGGATTCTGTTTTAGTGGCTGTTGTAACTTCTCATCCTCAGGCTGGGTTGGACAACACCTCCTGACCACTGCTGCCTCTTTTCTGGGCTGTGCCTTCTCCTCTCCAGTCCTGGACCAGCTCTTGGAACTCTGCTCTCCCCTGGCTGAGCTGGGAGGCTCCTGTGAGCACAGGCCTCTGACGCCAAAGCTGTGAGTGCCAGAATGAGGGAATGGGATGAGGGTGTGCTTGGAGCCATGACTCCCTCCTTCTCTGCCTCCTCTTCCTCTGACCACGTACCATGCCATCCCTCTGAACCTTTCCTTCAGGAGAAATCTTGTTTGCTCTTTTGGAGGGCTTCGCTTCTCATTTCAGATCCTTCCTGGGTTCAGAGTACACATTTCTCTCCTTCCTGTCTTTCTCATGTAGCTCTATTCCAGTGTCTGGGTAGCGATCCTCCAGGAGGATCTTTCTCTCCTGCTTACCCAGTCACCATCTTCCTCGAAGTCAAATCACATATCTTTAGTATGATTGTTAAAAGACAAAAATAGTATCTATAATGATTTGTCAATGGGTATGTAATATAAAATATATAAATTGTGACATCAAGAAACATAAATGCAGAGAACATAGAATAAAAACATAGAATTTATGTGATAAAAGCTTTCATCAACTTAAAATACTTTTATAGCTATAAGTATTTTTATGTGCCTCACAGTAATCTCAAAGCAAAATCCTATCATAGATGCACATGAGATTAGAAAGGAACCAAAGGTACCATTAGAAAAAAATCACTTAATCACAAAGGAAGACACTTGAAAGGAAGAAAGGAAGTACTAGAGCTTGAATCATGGTGGCAATGGTCTTAGATGTGGGAGGAAACAGCTCTGACTCACACTGCGGCACCTAAGCTTCTCAGCACAGATGGTTTTACAAAGGAACAAAATAATTAACAAAATGGCAGTAATAAGTGTTTATCTATCAAAAATTATTTTGAATGTATATGGATTAAATTCTCCAGTAGGATATAAAGCAGCTAAATGGATGAAAAAATAAGTTTCAACTGTATTCTGCACACAAGACATCAATTCACCTGCAAAGATACAGCTAGAAAGCAAAAGGACAGAGAAAGATTTTCCATGCAAACAGAGACCAAATGAGAGCAGGGGATGCCACATTAGATAAAATAGACTGTAAATTTTTAAAAACTGTTAAAAAAGATGAAGAAGTTCATTATGTATTGATAAATGGGTCAATTCTTCAATTTAGATTTAATTCTAAATATATGTGTGTCCAACACTGAACCCCACATCTATATGCAGTAAACATTAATGGGAAAAGAGATATAGATTATAATATAATAATACTAAGGGATTTCAACAAACCCATCAGTAGAAAGATCATCCAGACAAAAAAATAAATCATTAAGAAAATGTTAGATTTAAGCTATACTTTAGACCAAATGGACCTAAAAGATATGTACAGATACATACTTCAAATAACTGCAGCAGAATACATATTCTTCTTAAATGTACTTGGAACATTCTCCATGATAAATCATTTATTACACTTGAAAGTCTCAACAAATTTAAGAAGACTGAAAACTATCAATTGTTTTTGAAAGATAATGATATAGAACTAGAAATGAATGAGAGAATATCAGAAAACTTTGCATATACATATGATATAAACAATATGTTCTTGAACAACCAATGTATCAAAAAAGAAATTCAAAGAAAAGCTTTAAAACTATCCTGAGACAAATGAAAATGAACATACAACTAAAACTTACAAGATATGCCAAAAGCAATTTCTAAAAGGGATGTTTACAGCAATAAGTGTTTACATCAAAAAAGAGCAGAACTCTTAAGCAAGCAACCTAGTGTTACACCCCTCTGAAAGTGAGAAGAAAGGGCAAACTAAGTCCCAAATTAGCAGAAGAAAGAAAATAGTAGAGGTCAAAGCAGTAATACATGATCTGGAGACTTGGAAACAACAATAAGAAAGATAACAAAACTAAAAATTGATTTTTGGAAAATAAATAGAATCAACAACCTTGTAGCTAAACTAAGAAAAAAATAAAATCAGAAACAAGAGATTTTACAACTGGTATTACAGGAATACAAAGGATTGTAAGATTACTATGAGCAACCAAAGAGGTAAGTACACAATAGCACATATTGAAACAACATAAATGACTGTTGGTGGGTGAATGGCTAAGGGAAATATGGTATACGTGAACAATGGACTACCGGTTACCCTCAAAAACAAAACAAAGGAGGGGGGATATAGCTCAGCGGCCCAAGCGGCTACCTGGCAAACACAGGGTCCTGAGTTTGACTTCCAGTACCAAAAAAAAAAAAAAAGAACTCCTGACATTTGCAACAACACAGATGAGCCTGGAGGACATCACATTTAGTGAAACAAGCCAGACACAGAAAGATAAATACTGTGGGATGTCATTAATATGTGAAATCTAAATGAACTCAGAGAAGCAGAGAATAGAATAGTGGTTACCAAGGACTGGATTGGGGGAGCTGTTGGTCAAAGTTAGGCAGGAGGAAAAAATTGAAGCAGTTATTGTAGAACATATTGACTATAGACAATAGTGTTGTATTCTTGAAAATTGCTAAGAGACTAGAGTTTATGTATTCTTACCACAAGAAAAAAGTCTGTGAGATAATGCATAAGTTAGCTATCTTGCTTTAGTATCCCATAATATACACATATTTCAAAACATTGTGGTGTACATGACAGAGTATATAGTTTTCTTTGTTTATTTAAAAATGAGGGCACCAGAGGGGTTCTGGGGAGGAAGAACCCTAGGCTGGGACTCCCACAAGCAGTCCCCTGGCAATAATCTCTTGTGTCACTTTGGACAAATAACTCTCATCTGGGGCCTCTTCCTCTTCCGTAAAACAGAGATACCATCTGCCCTCCCCAGTTCCTGCTGTTTCCCTTTCTTCATCCAAGCCCTAACTTGAACTACCAAGTACCTGTCAGGGTGGCTGGGCAATGAGCTGGTTTGTCTCAGGGAGTGTTTCCACACTTCCTGTGACACTTAGTCCTGATCGTCAGCTCGACTGGATTGGAAAACACCTAGGAAATTAGTGAAGCACACTTCTGGGTATACCCGTGGGGCATTTCCAGAGACCATTGGCATGCGGGACAGGAAACTGTTGGAGATCTGCCCTAAATGTGAGCAGCACCATCCAGTAGGTTGAGAGTCAATTGGAACAAAACAGAAAGAGGAAGCTCGCTAGCACAGGCTCTTTGGCTTGCTCACCCCCCCACACACACACACTCTGGTTACCATGAAGTGAGCAGCTTTCCTTCACCACACCCTTCCACGGGGTGTTTCTGAATTGCCAAGAGCTTAAAAGCCATGGAGCCAGCTGACCATGGGCTGAAACCTCTGAAACCATGAGTGAAATTACCCTTTTCTCCACACAGTGTCCATTCTCAGGTATTGTGTCATACTGACAGAAACCTAGCTAATACTCCCTGAACTTCAGCAGATCATCCCGAGGCTCCGATGACAGAGCTCTGGATAGGAAGGATCCCAGCACAGGGCATGCTTGCTTTTTTGTGTTTTCTTGTTTGTTTTTTGCCATAGCGGGGTTCAAAAACCACTGAACTACATTTCCACCCCCCTTTTTATTCTGAGACAGCATCTTGCTAAGTTGCCAAGGATAGCCTCAAATTTGTTATCTTCCTGCCTCAGCCTCCTGAGTAGCTGAAATTATAGGTGTGTGCCACTGCATCTTGCTATGATTGCTATAGTTTACAGCATTTCTATTTTAAAGATAGGGTTTCCTTATTGCCAATCTTCAGAGGAGCTCAGAACAACCCATCTGTTTTTTGTCCTGGAGAATGGTCCCCTGTGCTAGCTGGATGGCTGGTCCCATGTGGAAGCACCAATCCACCCTGGCTTTGGGCAGAGTGACCCTGCCCAGCTGACCCCTTCTCTCCTCTCCAGCAGAATGTACACAGCAGGTAAGCAGACAGACAGACAGGTGAATCAGACAGCACCTGGGCTGCCTAAAGTGTGGGTCTAGGCTGTTACAAAGTCAGTATGGCACATGAATACTTGGGGAAGTCAACTTTAGATATCTTCCACAGTTGCCACTGTGCTGTTCAAACAGTTTTGAATTATCCCCTACTAAACATGCTTTTACTACAAGTGTTTGTATGAAAACACGCCAATCAGGTAAGTGTCTCCTTATTTTCAGTCCTACTATTTGCTCATTTTCATCACTTGCATCTTGTTCTTCAACTTTGGTGATCAGCCCAAGCTTCCAACCTATGTAGGCCCCCAGCTAGCTATGTTCTTTTTTTTTTTTTTTTTTTTTTTTTCCGGGACCGGGGATCGAACTCAGGGCCCTAGTGCTCGGCGGCAAGCACTTAGCCCACTGAGCTGTACCTCCAGCCCAGCTAGCTATGTTCTGAGCCAGGAACTAAGATAGAATAAATCAGTGAGGATCTCCATGGGTTCAGAGGATCCATCTGTGAAATGAGGAGTCAGACCAGATTTGTTCACCCTCAATATTTTCATAATTCTAAAGTTTTGAGTTCTAAAGAATTTAGTGGCTTATAGCATTGAAAAATAACAAGGAAGTATAAACTATGTCACCTTGTCTGTAAATCAGTTTTGATTGTACTATTTCTTATGCTAATTTGTGTCTGTTTGTTAATGTTTTTGTGCTTTTATTTAAAAAAAAAAGCCTCTTGCTACCACCTCTCTGCCTTTTGTAACCACTTTCCAACCCTCCACAACCAAAAGCAAGACAAACCTTTATTTTTAAGACCTCTTTAAAGTGTTTTATAAACTAAAGGACCCATTAATATTGTGATCCTATCCAAGACCTCAGTTTCCCTGTTTATAATGGGCTATTCAGATCATGGTGCTGGTATGTAGGGCATTTGCTGGTTTATATAAACACTGGGGAGACATCAGAGCTCCTCTGAAGATTGGCAATAATCACACACGTGCTGCTCAAGGAAGCTGTATCTTTAAAATAGAAATGCTGTAACATCATTCCATTTTTAGAAAGCTTAATTTCTTCTATTCTAATTTTTGAGAAGTTTCTTATAATTTCTGGTATCCATGCTCTCTTTTTAAAAACCAGAACAGTAGAAGATGATTAATTTTTGCTATTGCTTTGATTTGTTTACTGCTCTTTAGCATCTTGCTGGCAACTCGAGGTTCATTATGCTATTTTAAAATTTATTTTCCTGGACCATGAAGCTCAGTCAATGGTAACCAGTTGATAGGTGGACTTCTTCTTTGAGTCTACTACCCTTGTTTCCAAGAAACCTGCATGTCATCTACCACAGAAACCAATGGGAACTTTCTTATAAGCGTAATCTCCCAGCCATTCTCTAGTGCCACTCTCCATCCAGGCACTGTGACCTCAGGCAACAGATAGGCTGACCTCCTCCTTCCTGGAATGTCTTTCCTCTTCCAGGCCAGGCTCCTCCTTGATTCCAACTCCAGTGAAGGCTGGGCTCGCTCACAGCCTTTCCAGGTTTGTCCCACCCTGCTCCAGGCAGTGTAATCTAAGTGATTATAATATGATAACCTTAGTGAGAAAAATGAGACCAAAGTATCAGATAGTGTGGACTATATTAAATTTGTGTTTCTCTTTTTGTCATCAACAATGCCTTTCTCGGCACAAGGCTCTAACCACCTCCAAAGAGTTACTAAGTCAGAACATTTAGGTCTCAAAGCATCCTTGGAAGATAAGTGATTTTTCCAAGGTCAAAAAGTTGATTCAGATCTGGCTGTTATGGTTTAAATGATGGTACAAGCCTGTAACCCCAGCACTCTGGGAGGCTGAGGTAAGACGATTGTGGGCTCAAGCCCAGCCTGGGAAATTTACCAAATTAGCAAGATCTTACCTCAAAATAAAAATCATTCTTTTAAATGGCTGTGGAATGTAGCTCAGTACAAATGCTCTGGGTTCAATTGTGAATACTGAAAAAAAAGTGGTTCAGGGAAGATCAAGAGCCAGCTCCCTATCAGTGGTCTCTTCCTGTTGAGGTAGTGACATTAGTTGCATAGTCCTCTTGTCATAGTTCAAGAGAACTGCCAATTGAGTACAACAACATAATCCCTGCTGGGTGGTTTCAGCATCTTACCAAGTAACATCTAGCTCTTGGACAGTGGGCCTTCTCAGAAACTGGCTACCTTCAGTAAGAGTTTCCTAGAAATAGGCTGCACCCAGAATTAAGCAAGATCCTCTGAGCTACACCATTTCTAAGGCAGGTCATTGGCTAGATTATAGGAGTTACCTCCACTTTGCAGACCAATATCTACCCCATGGATAGCATAGGACTTCAAAGACATGCTTTTAGAGCAGGCCTGTGCACTTATTTCAAAGCACATTGTCCCCTACCCACCATGAACATTTTAGTATAAGAATCCTGTTCCTGACTATATTACTTCCCCCAAAAGTAAATTTTACTTTTGTTGTTTCAATTTGAGATAAAATATAACTCTTGTGTAAACTGCATGATATTAACCAAAGGGATGGCCTTTAGAAATCAACATTAATGATAAAACAAGTACATCTTTAAAAGGGAAACCCTCAAAACTGCTGGTGATTGTGTTTCATCTGCCACAGACAGGGTGGTAGCTGTTGAGACAACTGTGCTCTGGATGGTGAGATGTAGGTGAGATGCAGGAAGCACAGCCATAGCCACATAGCGCAGGAGGGCTCTCACACCCAGAGGGCCACAGTGGGCTTTCCACAAGCCCTCTTCAGCTCTCCAAAGACCGTTACAATGCATCAGATCTACCTCACAGATGTCTGCGCCAAATACCAGAGGGAAAGGTCTATAGTTACCGGATTCCTTTGCTCAGTAGCACTGCATCCCACCTTGGCAGGAAGAGAAACACACAGAAAAGCTCCTTTTCTCACAGTTATGATAATGCTGAACGTCCCCACACTTTTTCAGTAGAAAATTGGAAATTTGATTTTTTTGAAAAAAGTAAAAATAGGAGATTGTTTTGCTTGTGCATCCGCATTCCTAATGAAGCCTTAGCATGATTTTCATGTCAGGCCCTGGGGTATCTCCGGACAGCTGCAGATGCTGCTTACGTCTGGCACTGGGCTGTGGTGATCTGCACTCATCAAGGGCCTCTGTGAGTGCAGCGACTCACCTTGCCCAGTGTCACAGCCCAAGGTGGGATGTGAAACCTCATACATCATAGCAGAGGATTACATACTGAGGGGATCTTCCTAATGGGGCCCAGAGCAGGACTTGGTGACCACCAGCTAGGTGCCAGGCACTGAATTCCTTGTTCTGAGTGCATGAAATAAGTGGCAGCGCCCAATAATGGCTTCTAAGAGCAGATTTACCTGGGAAGAAAGGCAAGGGGTGCTTCAGTAGGGCAGCCTTGGAGCTGATGAGGGAGGTTGGCTTCACCTCCAGCACCTGTAACCTGTAGGAGGGGCATGAATTTCCTGTTTCCTGAATGAGCCATACTCCCTACCATTTCCCGTTGGCACAGACCCTGCCCTATCCCTTGCTAGGCTGGCACCTAGTTGTCCTTCAAGAGCAGGACCATGTGTCACCCATTTAGGAAGTCCTAGCTGCACCCCCACCTCTCCCTTCAAGGTGCCCTGTCCTGCCATTCTGAGCACCTGGCACACAGTGCAACACTAGCAGTGGTTTGCTGGCCTGTGACCTGTAGACATTGAGCAGCTCTGAACCAAGCTAGTGCCAGTTTAAAGGCATCATTTAACTCACTGTCTGAGGAACAGGGGCCAGGGAAAGAAAGGCAGAGCTGGTGAATTCTGAAGATTGGGTTGGTGTAACTGTGCTCCAGGACAGAGAACTACAGGCACTAGAGGGAAGCTTTGCTGGCTGAAATGAGTACCAGAGAAGATCCCATTTTCTTTAGACTTAGACACATGTATTCTCTAAGTCTTGCCCAAACCTACCAAACTCCATGGCTACTATGGGAATCAGATGCCTCTCAAGAAGTGCCTCAGTTTTCCCATATGAAGAAATAGGTATTCACTTTCTCAGAGATGTCACAGAATAGCCAGATATCATTAACATCTATAACTTTTGCCTAGTACACTCATGCCCTGGGTATCTGTCCATTAAAAATAAAAGTGTATTCTGATACATAAGGCCCTACACAGTGGTATTTATTGTAGAAAAACATTAAAAATGAAGGAAATACCCCTAAACAGAAACTGGGCATCTGCCTCATGACACAGCCACACCGAGGGAAAGGTGTTATCTTCTCTGTGAAACGACTAGGAAAGGTTTGCCTAAGGTGTTGGCATGACAGGAGCAAGATGTGGCTCTTCCTCTTCCTTACCTCCTTTCCTGAGCAAAGGGCTCAAGCCATTGGAGGGGCTGGGCCTGTGGGAGTCGACATGGGGAAGGCTGTAGGCCTCACCAGGGTGAGGAAGACATCTGGGACAATCCTGAACAGGGCATGGGAGGATGTCCACATTTCAGGGAACCTAGCTGGATGGAAAAGGTGAAAACATAACAAAAGAACTGGTGGAAATGACAGCCTGAGGAATCAAGGGGCACTTGTTTATGCAGGTGCTTAGTACAGGTTGTTTGATGCTGAAGAAGAGGAATCCTACAAGATAGAAAGCCTGGCAGGGTCTCAGGGTTCTAGCAAGGTGGGGAGGGTGGTCAATCAGGATTTTCCCATGCGGCAATAAACCCAGGGAGGAGTTCAAGAGGGCTGAGCTCAGGGGACAGCCAGCATGGATTGCTGGAACTCAAGAGGGAGGTGAGACCATGAGGGATGGGAATTCAGGAGTGCAGCTCCCAGGATTGCAGATAAGGGCAGGAGGCACAGGGGAGATTGATTACATAACAAGCGGTTCATCAGATGAGCAGATAGGGTAAGGATAGTGGGGCCAGGTTCCTCACTGTTAAGATGGGAAGTACAGGTAAGGGAAATACAAGAACTAATATAGACACTGTGGTGGTAAGTGGAAGTTCCAATGTGTTCCATTGTGGAAGTAGAGGCAGTTCCAGTGTGAATTCAATATACATGATAAACAGGATAAACATGTGTGTGTGTGTGTGTGTGTGTGTGTGTGTGTGTGTGTATTCCTTCACTGGGTTCACGAGGAGGGCCTGAGAGCACCAACCCACCAGTAGCAGTGAGGGCATTACCTTAGTCACTTTCCTCATTAGTGGGGCAAAATACTCAACATCTTCAACTTAAAGAAGAGATTTATTTTTGGCTCATAGTTTTTGGAAGTTTTAGTGCACAGCTGGCTGGCTCCAAGGCAGAAATTGCACAGTGGAAGGAATGGGGTGGAGGAAAGCTGCTCATGTCACAGCAGCCAGAAAGCAGAGAGAGAAGAGAGAAGGTGGGGAGGATACACCCTCTGGGCCATGCCCTGTGACTTCCCTGCTCCTTCCAGCAAGGGCCTATCTCCTAGCAGCATGTCTGACTATGGGCTCATCTGCAGGTTAGCTCACTGATGAGTGCAGTGCCCCATAATCCGATCAATTTCTAAAGTCCTTACATCAGAGCACATGACACTTTGGGAGGACATTCTAGATCTAAGCCATAGCAGGTGTCTGGCCCCCAGATCCTCTTTTGTAAATATCACTTTCCATTAAAGAACACTAGGGTCCTCAGAGAAATGGTTGATTGTAGGACTGGGTCACAGAAAGCACAAATGAGCATATTAGGGAGCTTTGTAAGACTACAAGGAAATACCTGAAGTAGCTAACTTTATAAAGAGAAAAGTTTTATTTAGCTCACCATTTTGAAGGTTCAAGGTCATGGCATCACTCAGTTCTGGCAAAGGTCCCCCACTGCTATCATTTCATGACTGGGACATATATGTGTGGAATAGTTTCAGATACTTAACACCAGCAAGTCAGAGGGAGAGAGAGACAGAAAGACAGAGGTCTCATGATCTGTTCTGAGAGCACCCCAGTAACTAATGACCTCCCACTTGGCTATATCTCAAAGTGTTCTTCCACCTTCCAATTCCACCTGGAGACCAAACTTTTAATTACAATAAATCCTTGGAGGGCACCATTAAACCATACCCAAACCATAGTGTTGAATCTTGTTTGAAAAAGCAAAGAAGTTGGGTTAGGTGTATAACTCAGTGGAAAAGTATGTGCTTAGCATTCCTGAGGTCTTAGATTCAACTGCCACTATGTAAAAAATTAAATAAAAAGAAAATGTTTAAATAAGGGTAGGGAGGAAGCAAAAGAACACAGACATAAGATATTTTGAGCAAGTGCCTGCTTGATCTCCCCTACACCACAAGAAGGGCACTCAACATAGGAAGTGCCTGGGACCCAGCAACCTCTTGGGCCAGAGGAATGCAGTGCCTGATCCATATACCCGGCACCATGAGAAGGATAGCCAGTGCACTAACACAGGAAGCACCTGAGGATCAGCAACCTGTTAGGCCAGAGGAAGGCAGTGTTTGACACATCTCCCCCACACCTTTGGAAGGGCAACCAACCCCAGAGCACACACGTGGGGCTTGGGAACCAGTTTGGCCAGTGGAATCAAGGGCCTGACCCATCCTCCTACACCACAGGGAGGGCAGCCAGCAGAGGAAGCTCCTCAGAACGGCAACCTGCTCCAACAGAGGAACCCAGAAAATAACAAGATGCAGGGAGCAAAATGCAATCTCAGACTTCCAGCCCACCCAGAACAAGTCCAGCAGACACCAACATAAAATAAACTAGAAGGCACACACCTGAAATTTCTGAAATGATAGCAACTAAAGTAAAGAAACAACTCCAGGAAGCTATAGAGGAAATCAGATCAGAAATAATCTCTTAGCTAAAAAAAATGACAACCATAATGAAAGAATTTCTCAGCATATCTAAAGAAGACATAGATTTAAAAAGTAGAGGAGCATAGAAAAATGAAGTAAACCTTAAATGAACAATATAGAAAAACATTCAAATGCATAAAACACATTCAAAGAGATATCCAGGAAATTTAAAATTCCATAGAAAGCTAGAAAAACACTTGAATGAAACTGGAAACAGACGCTTAGATCTTGACGACATTGTTGAAGCTAGTGACTATGAATTAAAAGATCTCTTAAAAATAACAACTGGGAAGTAACAATTTAACAGCTGCAAGATGATGTAAAGAAGAATAATATAAGAGTAATAGGTGTCAAGGAAACAGCAGGAGTCAACACAAATAACATAAAAGACTATTTCCAGAAGTAATAGAAAATTTACCAAGTATGTGAAAAGAATGTGACATACAGTTAATTGAGGCATATAGAACACCAATTAGCCATAACCAAAATAAATCTATACCCAGACATATAATAATAATCAAGACCCTGCAAATTCAGCAAAAGAACAGAATACTAAAAACTGTTAGAGGAAAAAAAAATCATCTATATAGGAAAGCCCATCAGAATCACAGCAGATTTCTCGACACAAACTATCAAGTAAAGAAGAGCTTGGGGAGATCCGGGGAAGATGGCGACCGGGTGAGCAGCAAGGGAGCGAACCTCCTTAATAAACACCACCAGCTCGAGACAGACTTGGTGAGCGTGAATGCCGGAACCTCGGCTGGGAAGTTTAAACTGGGTGTATTTCTCTGAGATGCCGGGGGAGATGTGGTAGGGCGGACCAGGCTGCCGGGGCGAGACGTGGGAAAGTCC